>WNWK01004165.1:95000-146446 GCA_009830355.1 Cherax destructor | reverse complement strand
GACTGTGGGTGGGAGATTTTTTCTTTCTAAACAGCGTCACTTAGCTGTTGTTGGTCGTTATGGTCTTGGAAGTTGTTGATGACATCGGAAGTTGTGGGTCCACTCGTGATCTTTCTTCTGAATGTTCTTGTTCAGTTGGGTGACTTGATCTTTCAGAGTGTTGATGGTGTCTACAGAGGGGTGGGGGTGTTGCTTAGTTGTTCTGGGAGTGGTTTAGTTTGTTTTTGGAGTTGTGATCTTGAGGGATTGTGCGTTGGAGGTTTTAAGCTCCTGCTTTTTGGGTAAGCGGGATTGTTTAATTCTGGATCAAAAGGATTTTAAATTTATTTCTGGGTCATTAATCTTCTTAACATCAAATCCATGGAAAGAGTTTCTTGGATTGGGCGGGGCCATTATTGTTTTTTCGGCGGGTGTTGTGGGGGGCAGGTTTTTGGGGGTTGAGGCCTGGCTGGTTCCTAACTGCGATTTTACCATCCCTCACAAAGCACTGATGAATTTTGGGCATTGCGTAATTTTCTTAAACGATAAAGGAGGTTTTGTCTTGTTTTGGTAAGGCACTCGTTCACATAGACATCAGATTTCATAGTTATGGATGTTTTTAGTAGGTTGTTTCTTTGCAAGCTGGTATTGAATTTTAATAGCACTGTTTTTTACCTGCTTGGTAGCCCATCAGTTTGCAATCTTTAGTTCATCACTACGTATGTTTATGCTAAGGTGGTCCTTGAAGAGTTGTAGGGCGGCCTCCATGCATGTCTCTTGGGTGACTGTGGGTGGGAGATGTTTGCTATTAACTATAACAGCGTCACTTAGCTGTTGTTGGTCGTTATGGTCTTGGAAGTTGTTGATGACATCAGTAAGTTGTAGATCCACTCGTGATCTTTCTTCTATGATGTTCTTGTTCAGCTGGGTGACTTGATCTTTCAGAGTGTTGATGGTGTCTACAGACTGGGTGTGGGTGTTGCTTAGTTGTTCTAGAGTGGTTAGTTTGTCTTCCAGAGTTGTGATCTTGACGAGGTACTGTGCGTTGGAGGTTTTAAGCTCCTGCATTTCCTGGGTAAGCTTGGTGATTGTTTGATTCTGGATCATAAGGAGTTTAGCTATCTCTGGGTCATTAATCTTCTTAACATCAAATCCATGGAAAGAGTTATCTTGGACTGTGGCGGTGGCCATTATTGTTGTTGTCTGGCGGGTGTTGTGATGGTGCAGGTGTTTGGGGGTTGAGGCCTGGCTGGCAGTACGAGAAGTTTTCCTTGCAGAAATGCTGCTCTCACCTGGGATGTTAGGAGTTCTCATCAAGTACAGTGGACCCTTGCTATTCGAACACTCCAAACTCGCCCTTTTATGTAAGTTTATTATTGTAAGAGCTTTTATAAGTGTATTTTTGGGGGTCTGAAATGGACTAATCTAATTTACATCATTCCTTATGGGAATAAATTCGTTTGGTAAAAGCACTTGAACAGCATTCTGGAATGAAGAATGTTCGAATAGTGAGGGTCCACTGTACAGTGGACCCCCGAGTTACGAACACCCCGGAAATCGTACAATTATGTAAGTATAATATTGTAAGTGCTTTTGTAAGTGCATTTTTGGGGGTCTGTAATGGACTAACCTACTTGACATTATTTCTTAAGGGAGTAAATTCATTCGGTAATGGCACTTGAGCAGGCTTCTGGAATGAATTTTGTTCGTTACTCGGGGGTCCACTGTATATTGGACCCCTGCTTAAATGAGATGGGACTTACACAGATGACAGAAAAGAAATGAGTGAGATACTAAAGTCCCAATATGTTTAGCGAGCCATTAACCAGACTAAGAGTCGAAAATCTAAATTAATTTTTTATGACTGAGATTCAAAATTTGGTCAATCCAAAAATCTCCAATATTATCCTAACACCACAAGACTTCAAAAAACTAATAAATGACATGACCATGCACTCGGCCCCAGGCCCAGACTCGTGGAACTCCGTGTTCATCAAGAACTGCAAGAAGCCTCTTTCACGTGCCTTCAGCATTCTATGGAGAGAAAGCATGGACACAGGGGTCATCCCACAGTCACTAAAAATAACAGACATAGCCCCATTCCACAAAAGTGGCAGTAAAGGAAATGCAAAGAATTCCAGACCGATAACACTAATGTTCCATATCATAAAAATCTTTGAAAGTGTTTTAATAAGCAAGATCACCACCCATCTAGATACCCATCAATTACATAACCCAGGGCAACACGGGTTCAGAGCAGGCTGCTCCTGCCTGTCCCAACTACTGAACTATTATGACAAGGTCTCAGATGAACTAGAGGACAAACAAAATGCAGATGTAGTATACACAGACTTTGCAAAAGCCTTCGACACGTGTGACCATGGTGTAATAGCGCACAAAATGTGTGATAAAGTAATCACAGGAAAAGTTAGTAGATGGATCTATAACTTCCTAACAAATAGAGCACAAAGAGTAATAGTAAACAGAGTAAAGTCTGAGGTGGCTACATTGAAAAGTTCTGTTCCACAAGGTACTGTACTTGCCCCCATCCTGTTCCTTATCCTCACTCTGACATAGACAGAGATGTAAGCCACAGCACTTTGTCTTCTTTTGTGGATGACACCTGAATTTGCATTATGGCGTCATTCAGTATTGTCATTTTTTACTACAGTAATACTGTGCTATGTATTGCCTGAGGCACTGTCGACTTACAGCAATTTGAAGTAAACACTTTGTGCTCATTCAGTATTTCTAGCATTTACTGCATTTGCTTATCTAAATTTTTAGGTGACACAGCAACATTTACACTTGTCATCGACTGCAAAAGGTACTGTAAAATAAATTATGAATACAGTATGTATGCATATAAATCTTAAAACATCTCACTAATAGCAATACTACTGTATTTCTACATATCCCAGTCTTTTCCTTCAAAAAATTGCACTAGATATTGAAGATAAAATATTTACATATACGTAATAGGATTAAAGAAAAAGATAATCTGTCAAAGATATTTAATAGAAAAGAAGTAGAAACATAAGTATAAGAGTGCTATGTTAACACTGGCACAGCTACACAATATCACAACGCAGCACTTGCCACGGCCACTGTCACCAGGCTAAGAGTCACCTAGAGTTTGGTTTTCAATTAAACTATTTTTATTGTTTCAGATACAGCCAACCATGTCAAGTGTGAAGCATAGTCGTTTCTCCTTAATCCAATTTTTATAATAAATATTAAGCTACACACTAAAACATATTATCAAAATGCAAATATACATATAAAAAATGGAATGCATTTAAAAATAATCCATACACTGGCTGCAAAGACATCCTTACTCTTACTGAAAAACATGGACCAGTACTTAAAATTATTTATCTAAGTTATGAAACTAACATCCATGCCATACAAACACTTCACATTTAAAGATTTAATAATAATCTATAGTTATACCCAGTTTGGCTTTCTCAGAAAATTTATGAGATATCTGATAATTATGATTTTTTTTTTCAGTCATGTGGTGGCATATAAAGTATACATCTTCTGTGTACCAGAAATCTTCAAAACAATAATTAACTTTAAGAACCTAAAACCCCACTGGATGAAGTGCTAAAGACTTCCTTAAAATTATTTGTCAGCCACAGCAGGTAATACAACATTAAGTGACATCTCATTTTCTGTTACCATATACGTACAGTATAGACCAAATGAACATGCACTGTGCTGTACTTGCCTTCCAATCTTCTAAAACTATGTACAACATCGTCTGGAAATTATAACTAATAGCTTCATATACTAATACAGAACACAGAAAGTTATATGTAATAGTTTAGGAGGTTTAAGGTTAGTGGAGAGTTAAATACAGAGCAGTAAATGTGTGTAAGGTAGCAGTAAGATGTAGAGTCTTCTATATCTTACTGGTAGACGTTAGTCTGGGTATGAAATGAAGGGGTTTCAATGTTTCCATGTCTTGGTTTCAGATCACATTTTCCCTCTCCCCATTTTCACTACATATGTGGGGTGGGAGAGTGCTGAACCCGAAAGGGTTATACAGTACCGAGGAAATGGGAGGCAATCAGATTTACTTCCAATTAAGGCAGGGTAGTTGCAATTCTTTTAATCAAAAACCCTTCACTAGCATTAAGGCACCTCCCTTGTATGGCTCTTAACCCTGTCAAACTAAATACAGTGGATCCCCGGTTTTAGTTATTTTTTCGTTCCAGAATGCTGTTCAAGTGCCATTACCAAACGAATTTATTCCCATAAGGAATAATGTAAAGTAGACTAGTCCTCTTAGACCCCCAAAATTACACTTACAAAAGCATTTAAAAAAATACACTTACATAAAAGGGTGAGTTTGGAGCAGGATGAACACCGGGGGTCAACTGTATGAGAAAAAAATTCAATTACCATATACAGTGGACCCCCGGTTTTCGTGATACTCCAAACGCGAACAATTATATAAGTGTATTTTTGTAAGTGCTTTTGTAAGTGTATATTTGGGGTCTAAAAGGACTAGTCTAATTTACATTATTCCTTATGGGAACAAATTCGTTTGGTAACGGCACTTGAACAGCATTCTGGAACGAATAAATCACGAACACCGGGGGTCCACTGTACTATCTTTTAGTTGTACATCATGGGGTAAGTCACTGCAATAACCTTTGGTTATACAGTGGACCCCTGACTTTCGGTCGGTTTGAGTATCGGTCAATTCGAGTTTCGAAGGCTTTTTTCGGTCAAATTTTCCCCTGCCAACCGGTCATTCCCCCGACTATCTGTCCAGGTACCAGACCTGTCCGCCTGCCCGCGCTTGCGTGCCTCGCCACGCAGGCGCCGTGAGCCAGTCTAGCATTATTTACCATTGAGAGAACATTACCCAGCGTGCTCATTCAAACATTTCACAATAAATTTATTGTGTTTGTTGCTGGTTTGGTGATTGTCACTGTGAAATAAGTCACCATGGGTCCAAAGAAGCTTCCTAGTGGCACCCCTGTGGTAAAGAAAGTGAGGAACACCATCGAACTGAAGGAGATAGTAGAAAAATATGAGAGTGGCTTACGTGTGAGCTTGCCAGGATGTACAACAAAAACCAATCTACTATCACCTCTATCCTAACAAAAAAAAAAAGAAATCAAGGAAGCTAATGTTGCAAAAGGTGTTGACATGTTTGCCAAAAATAGATCGAAAACAGTGGATGAGGTTGAGAAGTTGTTGGTGGTGTGAATCAATGAAAAACAGATAGCGAGTGATAGTGTTTCCACGGCGATAATTTGTGAAAAGGCAAGGCAGTTGCACGCAGATCTTGTCAAGACAATGCCTGGAACGAGTGCTGATGCGAGTGATTTTAAGGCCAGCAAAGGCTGGTTTGACAGATTTAGGAAACGTAATGGCATACACAGTGTTGTAAGGCATGGTGAGGCAGCCAGTTCAGACAAACGTGAGGCTGAAAAATTTGTGTCTGAATTTAAGGGGTTTGTAGACACTGAAGAATTCAATCCCCAACAAGTGTTTAATTGTGATGAAACAGGCCTCGTTTGGAAGAAAATGCCAAAGAGGACCTACATTACAGAGGAAAAGGCACTGGCAGGACACAAGCCTATGAAAGACAGGCTAACTCTCATGTTGTGTAGTAATGTTACTGGGGATTTTAAAGTGAAGCCTTTACTGGTGTATCACTGAAAATCCCAGAGTGTTCAAGAAACACAGTGTGAACAAGAATAATTTGTGTGTCTTGTGGAAGGCTAACACCAAGACATGGGTCATGAAGGCAATTTTCCTGGAATGGCTCACTGGAGTGTTTGGCCCCAGTGTGAAGAAATACCTCCTGGAACAGAAATTGGGACTCAAGTGCCTCCTGCTACTGGACAATGCTCCTGGTCATCCTCACAACTAGGAAGACTATTTGTCTGAGAACTTCAGTTTTATAAAAGTGAAGTTCTTGCCTCCTAACACCACTCCTCTCCTCCAGCCCATGGACCAGCAGGTCATTTCTAACTTCAAGAAACTCTACACCAAAGCAATGTTTCAAAAGTGCTTTGAAGTGACCTTGGACACTAATTTGACCCTAAGAGAGTTCTGGAAAGATCACTTCAGTATCCTCCATTGCATAGGCCTTATAGGTAAGGCTTGGGAGGGAGTGACTTCCAGGACTTTGAACTCTGCTTGGAAACCACTGTGGCCGGATAGTGTTGAAAAGAGGGATTTTGAAGGATTTGAGGCTGACCCTGACCCTGACGACACTGTGCCTGTTGTGGAAGATATTGTTGCATTGGGCAAGTCCCTGGGGTTGGAGGTGAGTGGTGAGGATGTGGAAGAGTTGGTGGAGGACCACAGGGTAGACCTAACCACTCAAGAGCTGCAAGAGCTTCATCTAAAACAGCATCAGACCACAGGAGGAGGAAGATGGGCAGGGTGAGGTGCCTTCTTCATGGATTAAGGAAATGTTCTCAAAGTGGAACGATGTGCAAAGTTTTGTTGAAGAATTTCACCCTGAGCAAGCTGAAGCAAGCCACATGTGCAACTTGTTCAATGACAAAACAAACTTCAGGAAAATGTTAAAGAGATGCCAGAAACAGAGGACTGTGGACAGTTATTTTTCTAGACAGCTGTCTAGTGACTCTCAAGCTGGTCCTAGTGGGATTAAAAGACAAAGAAGTTAAGTAACCTCAGAGAGGGACTTGTTACCTGAAGTCCTTATGGAGGGGGATTTCCCTTCCAAACACTAAGCCCTCACCCAGATGCCAGCAAGTCTCTTCAATAAAGTTAAGTAAATGTTATTTTAAATGTTTAGTTATAAATTTATTATACTTTACAGTGGACCCCCGAGTTTCGTAAAAACTTCACTCCTGAAGTGTGCTCAAGTGCCATTACCGAACAAATTTACTCCCTTAAGGAAAAATATCACGTAGGTTAGTCTATTTCAGACCCCCAAAAATACACTTCTACAAGCACTGACAATATTATACTTACATAATTGTACGATTTCCGGGGTTTACGAAACTCGGGGGTCCACTGTATATGTATTTATAATTATTTTGTGTTTGTAAAAGTACAGTGGACCCCCGAGTAACGAGCACCCCGGAAATCGTACAATTACAGTGGACCCCCGGTGTTCGTCCTGCTCCAAACTCACCCTTTTATGTAAGTGTATTTTTTTAAATGCTTTTGTAAGTGTATTTTTAGGGGTCTAAAAGGACTAGTCTACGTTACATTATTCCTTATGGGAATAAATTTGTTTGGTAATGGCACTTGAACAGCATTCTGGAACGAAAAAATAACGAAAACCGGGGGTCCACTGTATGTAAGTATAATATTGTAAGTGCTTTTGTAAGTGTATTTTTGGGGGTCTGAAATAGACTAACCTACTTGACATTATTCCTTAAGGGAGTAAATTCGTTCGGTAATGGCACTTGAGCAGGCTTCCGGAATGAATTATGCTCGTTACTCGGGGGTCCACTGTATAGTTAATCTTTACAAAATTAATTTTTTGTGAATATTTTTGGGTGTCTGGAATGGATTAATTGTATTTACATTATTTCTTATGGGAAATAAGGGTTTGACTTTCGAACAATTCGAGTTAAGGTCTAGCTCCTGGAACAGATTATGACTGAAAGTCGGGGGTCCACTGTATGTACAGTGGTACCTCGGTTAACGATATGTTTTCGTTCCAGAATGCTGTTCAAGTGCCATTACCAAACGAATTTATCCCCATAAGGAATGATGTAAAATAGACTAGTCCTTTTAGACCCCCAAAAATATACTTACAAAAGCATTTAAAAATATAAACTTACATAAAAGGGCGAGTTTGGGGACCATTGTTAACCAAGGTACCACTGTATTTGTTTACATTTGCATTTTTTCAATTTCTGTATTTTGAAAGTTATTCCTAGTTTTTCTACATATTTTACTGTTATTTTGCACTGACTCACAGTTGGTCATATCTTGCCACAGTCATATAATTTAAAAGCTACAAGAAAAATATTTTTGCTTATTTTGTGTCAAATGTGCCATTGAATCCAATAATACATCTTATGCATTTTCTATTACTGTATAATTAAAATATTCAAATAAATTAGATTAGATTTATAAAGATATTCTTGAAGATACCAAAATGAATTGCACAAAAGTGTTTTTGAAAAAATAACAATCCAGCATATCTAATAAAACTACAATATACTTAAGGTAGGAATACATGCAGGAACTTTCCCATATACTTCAGCACATTTCATTTCTGCTTTATATTTTATCAACATAAACTACACTAAAATATGTTTACTGCTCGTGCAGTAAAATTCACTTGATTACAGAACAAGCATAACTCTGTAAGCCAACTATATAAGCTATTGAAACAAAGGAACTGTGTACTCTAAAGTGACAAGCAATCATGGACGAAAAGCTATAGAATACCTGTTTATACAAAAATTCCCACTTAGTGACAGTTTGCTTAGTTACAATGTGACTACTGCTGCATTACAATACACCCTCTGACTCCATCTTGCTTACATATCTCACTCCATCAGACATCGAGCCTCATACATCTATCTCCCAATTGTCCATTCAAGCCTTTACACTAATATACTGTATACAGTGATGGAGTGCATGATGATGAAAGTTTTTCTTTGTCGGGCCACCCTGCCTTGGTGGGAAACGGCCGATGTGTTAATAAAAAAAATAACAAACAAAGTTTCTCTCATACTTCCTATCACAATTTCTTCCAGTTTTATCACAAATCCACTCCTCATATATGTACTACCCTAAAATCCCTATCCACAGTATTTCTGGACTTAAAATCCCCTCTATTCCCATAGACACACACTCCCTGTTATAACATTTAAAATTAGACAGAGGTAGAAACATTTACTAACAACTAGTGAAGGAGAGGAGGATCATTTTGATACACAAACACAGATGGTGTTGCTAACAAAAGTGGCAGGCTTAAGGACAGGATATCAAACTAGACATCGAAGACCTCAATGAAATGAAACTCATGGGGTTAATAAATTCAGTTTTTCACAAAGGTACCACATACGTACTTTATAGTAAATGAAAATGAAAAACAGGAAAATGGGGGAGGAGAAAGTGGCAGCATGCATAATTATGGTAAAAAAATATTCGAGATTCAAGTAGTTGAAAAACTTAAACATGGGAGAATTTAGAGCCTATGTAGCAGGAGCAGTATTGATGGAAGGTTCAAAGATATTAATATGAGTGGTGTGCAGCCTGTCACTTTCCCAAAAACAGCAGATGACCATGGCAAGAGTATGAAGTAAACAACAGGTTAACAATAAAAACATCAGAGATGTCAGTACAGAGACCAAAGAGGGACTAGTACCAAACCTGCACACGAAAATCACTCCCTATGAAAGCAAAAGACTCGGCGGAGATGCAACATTCCCCCGATGAAAGCAGGGGCGCCATGAGTACATTGAGAGACAACACAATAAGTGTCCGGGGCCCAAGACTGTTCAACTGCCTCCCAACATACATAAGGGGGATTACCAATAGACCCCTAACTGTCTTCAAGAAGGCACTGGACAAGCACCTGACCAGTCGGGCTGAGGTTTGTACGTCAGTTTGCGTGTGGCCGGCAGTAACAACCTGGTTGATCAGACCCTGATCCACCATGAGGCCTGGTCTCAGACCGAGCCGTGGGGGCGTTGACCCCCAAAACCCTCTCCATGTAAACTCCAGGTAAAGAGAACTAAAGAAAATTTACTGATCCCAGATTTTATAAAGCTAATTAAAGCAGCAGTGGAAAACTTTTAGCCAACAGGTGACAGAAGCTACAAGAATTAGAGGTGAAGATAACCTGGCAAGACTTGACTTTATATTCACTCTAAAGTAATCAGATACACTTAAGTAAAATTGATTATTGAATACCACTAGGTTTAAGTGATCACACAGTCTAAACTTGAGTTATCTGGCAGAAGTAGAAGACAGACAGACTTTAGAAGCATACTATGAAGGTTATGAGAAATTAGCTGAGACCTCTGGTGAAGAGACCTGGGAAGCAAAACAACTTGGAGATGAAGGGAAAAATTAGATATGAAAGTGAAGTGAGGTCAAAGAAGAAAAAAATTACAGAGAAAATCTGTGAAGCCAAAGAGAGGAGAAAAAAAATTGTAAGAAATAGAGGCCACAGAAGACATGAAAAAAAGTTAAGGAAGTACAATAGATGGAAATGACAATGTATGAGTACAAAGAGAAGCTGAGAATGAATTTGAAAATGACATGTAGGAAAAGCTACAACATCAAACTGCTTTACAGTCACATAAGAAAAAAACTGACTGAAGAACCAAGTGAACTATATAGAAAACTAAGAGAGATAATAGGATCATAAAATAGTGCCGGGGAACATGAGAAAGTAAAAACATTGAAGCAACTGAAAACAACAAAAACCATGAGACCAAAGAAAATATCCCCATGAGTGTAGAGAACCACCATTGTGTGAACCCCTAGTGAAGATATTAAAGCTGTTAGGGATGGAACAACTATCTTGTAGTTCCTATATTTATTTAACCCTTAAACTGTCCACACGTAGATATACGTTCATGTGCGTAGCTGACCGATTATTATTATATTATTATAATCAAATAGAAGCGCTAAACCACAGGGGTTATACAGCGCTGCAGGTTATTGTAGGATGCAGGGAGAGTGAGTTGTAAGAGGGAGATGGACGATTAGTAGGGTATGGAGTGCTAGATGACGGTGGGTAGTGCAGGGGTGGAGGGTAGCAAGAGATCGAGGTAGAAGGGACTGAGGGAGGTGCTAGAGGTATAATCTTCAGAGTTTGTGTAGTAAGTCAGTTTCTGTCAAAAAGTCAACAAGAGAGTCAGGATTAAAGGAGGGTCCATCTGCAAGAAGGGAAGGTAAAGAAAGGGCCACAGAGCGAAGACGTCGTTGAAGGTAAATTCTGCGTGCTCGTTGATAGAGTAGGCAGTCCAACAGGATATGTCGAACAGACACTGGAACCTGACAATGCTCGCAGAGAGGGGCAGGGAGCCTCTCCATGAGATACCCGTGAGTAAGACGAGTGTGGCCGATGCGAAGACGGGAGAGAGTAGTCTCCCAACCTCGACATTGGTGACAAGAAGAAGGCCAGAAACCTATAACCGGTTTAATAGAATGAAGTTTGTTATTCAGCAGGTCAGACCAGCGTTGTTGCCAACGGGTGCGAAGGTGGGTAGCAATGACCGCAAAATAGTCCGTGAAAAAAACACCTCTATATGAAACTGGAAGGTCATGTACTGCTGACCGCGCAGCAGTGTCTGCCTGTTCATTGCCCTGTACGTCAACATGACCAGGGACCCAACAAAAAACAATATCTTTATGCTTGCTAAAGATACGGCGTAACCAAAGGTGGATACGAAGAACTAGGGGTGAGGTGTATCAATTTTACGGATAGCCTGTAAAGCACTAAGGGAGTCTGAAACGACCACAAATGGTGACTCAGGCATAGATGCAATACAGATAAGTGCCACAAGAATGGCATACAATTCAGCCGTAAATATGCTAGCCGAGGGTAATAGATGCCCTCGTACAACGCTGTCCGGAAACACTGCTGCGAATCCGACGCCGTCAGATGACTTTGAACCATCGGTGTATACTGCGATGGCATGGGAATGAGAACGGAAGTGGTCTAGAAAGAAAGAGCGAGAAGCCGCCGTAGGTAGTTGGGCTTTCGCGCAAGGTAGAGGAATAGAACAGACACGGACAGCAGGAACTTCCCAAGGGGGTAGGGAAAGGGAGATGTCACATGAACATATAGAGGTGGGAGCTGAAGGAAGACACGAGTGAATGTAGACGAAGAGAAAAGGGACGAAGTAAGCAGGGGCGACGAACAAATAAAGAGCGCCTACTAACATCTGTGACAATCCTATACATAGAAGGATTGCGGAGGTCATGAGAGCGAACATAATAGCGAATGCAATGTGCATCGCGACGATCGGACAAGGATGGAATGTTCGCTTCTACATAGAGGCTTTCAACTGGGGAAGAACGAAAAGCAATAAGGCATAAGCGTAATCCCTGGTGATGGATGGGATTAAGGCTGGAAAGAGTGGCAGGAGAAGCTGCCGAATATATCTGGTCACCATAATCGAGTTTCGATAAAATTAGGGCCGAATGTAGGCGAAGGAGAGTTCTACGATCAGCCCCCCATGAAAGATGTGCGAGGGTTTTAAGGAGGTTCAGCCGGCTATGACAAGTCGCCTTCAGAGAGGTAATGTGAGGTTTCCAGGACAATCTGCGGTCAAACAGGAGGCCGAGAAACCTGACTGTATCACGTTCTGGGATACGTGAGCCGTATAGGTACAATGGATGATCAGAGACCACTGAACGTCTAGTGAACGTAATTTGATGAGTTTTGCCACTAGAAAATTTAAACCCGTGAGTGGTGGCCCAATCAGAAACCTGGTTGATGGCATGCTGGAGGGAAACTGCAATGAGGTGACAGTCAGCACCTGCACAAGCTATAGAAAAGTCATCCACATAGAGCAATGACCAAATATTGGATGGGAGAACAGATGCCAGATTATTTATAGCAAGCAGAAAGAGTGTTGTGCTCAGAACACATCCCTGGGGACACCTTCAGCTTGACAAATTCCGGGAGAGTTCATTACTAACCCGGACCCGGAAATGTCTGTCAGTTAAGAAGGCCTTAAGAAAGAATGGTAGGTTGCCTCGGAGGCCTAAGGAGTGGGCCTGGGCCAAGATATTATATCTCCAAGTTGTGTCATAAGCCTTCTCAAGGTCGAAAAAGATAGCGATAACCGAATGGTTATTCGCAAAGGCATTACGAATATACGTATCCAAGCGCAGCAAGGGATCAATGGCAGAACGGCCCTTACGGAAGCCATATTGACTAGGGAGAGACTATTGTGAGTCTCTAAATACCACATCAAACGTCTATTAACTAGACGTTCCATCACCTTGCAAATTGCACTGGTAAGAGCGATGGGACGGTAGTGAGAGGAATCACGTCCCGTAGTACCTGGTTTTCGAAAATGGAGAACAATAGCAGACTTCCACAGCTGGGGAAGAACTCCTTGCGACCATATGAGATTAAAGAGTCGTAAGAGGACAGTAAGAGCAGACTGATGTAAATGCTGCAGCATACGAATATGTATGCCGTCTGGCCCAGCTGCCGATGATCGGCAAGCAGAGAGTGTTGCCTCCAGTTCTTGAAGGGTAAAAGGCACATTATAGGATTCTTCTCTAAGAGAAGAAAAATCTAAGGGCTTTAACTCGCTGGCAGACTTAGAAGAAAGGAACGAGGGGCATAGATGTAGACCCTGAGAAATGCGGACGAGATGATTACCAATTTCAGTGGCAACGGCAAGAGGGTGTGCTATATCGACACCAGCAACCTGAAGAACAGGAGCCGGGTCGGGGGAGAATTTACCACTCAATTTCCTCACTTTCTTCCAGACTGCACTCATCGAGGAAGCCGAAGTGACAGTAGAAACGTAATCTCGCCAGCAAGTGCGTTTAGCATCACGTATGACACGGCGAGCAATAGCTCTCTTCTGCTTGAAATCAAGGAGTCTAGGAGTCTCTCTGTGGTTCTGGTAGCTGACCGAACGTAGGTCTACGTTCTTTTTCAAATGCTTTTAACCTTGCCACGGTAAGCCTGAGTTGCCTAGAGATTAGAGAATGGGTCTATGCACTCAGTGTGTGCAGTATTACAAAATGTGGGAATGACAAACAAAATGCACTCTTCATTTTAAAGAAAAAGAACAATTTATTTTTTTTCTCAAAATATTCGGTCAGCTACGCACGTAAACGTATATCTATGTGTGGACAGTTTAAGCGTTAATAGTGATATCTCACAGTACACTTCCATTGGAAAGGTAACAGAATTCTTCCTCTGTAAGCCATGCTTGTCGTAAGAGGCGACTAAAATGCCGGGAGCAAAGGGCTAGTAACTCCTTCTCCTGTCAATAAGGTACATACTTCAACTGGGAATGCCTCAAAGTACTTGGAATGTAGTCTCTGGAATGAGAAGCCATTCCTGGCCATCCAATCCCTTCCAGGTATGCATTATATTATATATCTGGAAAATATTAGATGGCCAGGTCCCAAATCTAGATGCTGCCATAACTTACTAGAGATATGCAAAGTCATGAAGGAGAGGAGAGACCAGAGATGGAGGATATATTAGGAGGAAAGAATACAAAACTCAATAAAAGGAACCAACAGCAGTCATCACACCAAACATATTACCAGAGGAGCACATCAGCCATAGGATTTCAGCATCATGTAAATTTTGGCAGTGCCTTAATGAGCCTTAATAAAGAATCCTTTGGCACTCTGTCCACAAGATATGTCAGGCATATTTTGGACTATTGTATACAGCACCAGCATGATAAAGGGTGTTGAGTTGTTAAGTTTAAAAGTTTGCAACCAAACTAGCCCTAAAGATGAGGGGTGTATTTTATATGGAAGGACTAAAGAAAAGAAGATACATTTACAACATACAAGACACTTAGATGAATTGGTAGGGTAGATAGGGACAATGTTTGATATGTGAGGAGTAGAGTCAAGGGGACACAGATGGAAGCTAAATATGCAGGTGAATGTGAGATGTACGTATTGTACTTTCAAAGTCAGGGTAACAAAGAAGTGCTATGAACTGATTGTGAAAGTAACAGAGGTAAACTCAATACATCGTTTTAGAGAGTAGGAATGATAGGGTTCAAGAGGTCAGGAGCCTGTAACACAGGTCAACAAAACTCAAGAGGCAGGAGCAGGAGCCAACACCGAGCTCTGCAAATACAAAGTGGTGAAAACCACTGTAGTTCCTTGGAAAGTACAGTTTTCAACCATCCATGCTATTTTCTTCCTATTTCATCCCTGGTAATGGAGGGGCTCTCTGCCAAGGATGAAACAAGAACAAGCTGGAATGGTTAATAATTACACACACAAATAAGTTACAAGGATATCAGAAAATATTTTTTCAACAAAACAAAGTGAAGAAGCAGAATAAATTGTTCAGTGTGCTTCCCCTGACAGTGGAAGCACACTGAATACTGTACCAAGCTTCAAAATATATAAGACAAAGCTACTTCACATCAGTTAGTTGAAAATAAAGCAGCAGATGTTGGGCCCAAGAACTAAAGCTCACTTCTGGAAAATTCAAATTGTTAATTGCATTAATTTACAATTTTCCATATGAGAGAAAATGACTTCTGAAACTTTAAATGTTGAAACATTTCTGAAATTATGTGAATAAGAGCAAAATATTCGCAAATTCTAATTCAGGAGAAGGCTATCCAAATTGAAATTCAGTATTCACAAGTTTACCTCTTTCAAAAATCAATGCACATGCATTAATATGAATTATTTTGTATATAGTAGTACAGTGGTCCTCGGTTTTCGCCAAAAATTCGTTCCAGAATGCTGCTCAAGTGCCATTACAAAGCGAATTTACTTCCTTAAGAAATAATGTCACGTAGGTTAGTCTATTTCAGACCCCCAAAAATACACTTGCAACAGCACTTACGAAAATACACTTACATAAATGTTCAAGTTTGGAGATGCACGAAAACCGAGGGACCACTGTACAGTGAACCCCCGGCTAACGAACACCCCGGAAATCGTACAATTATGTAAGTATAATATTGTAAGTGCTTGTGGAAGTGTATTTTTTGGGGTCTGAAATAGACTAACCTACGTGACATTATTTCTTAAGGAAGTAAATTCGTTCGGTAATGGCACTTTAGCAGGCTTCTGGAATGAATTTTTTTCGTTAGCCGGGGGTCCACTGTATATAAATTTCATTGTGATTCTCAGAGGTAGGGCATCTGCCTAATATGCAACAGACATACTATCTCTTTTGATCACAGCACTGAAGTGCTCAAACAAGAAACTGCCTACTTGAGATCTCTTGGTTTCTGTAAAAATGTGTACAGTCAACCCCCGGTGTTCGTTAGCATTGGAGTTCGTTAAAATCAGTGTTCGTTAAGTTTTTTCACGAAAATTTTGGCTGGGTGTTAACGAATCCGCTCGGAGTTAATGATTCGTCCCGGACGCGTATGCGTGGCCTGAGCGGGTCCGGGCACTCCATTCAGCGTCAGTGTGCTATTGTTTACCAGCGAGTGAGCGCCACCCACGCATTCATACCATACATTTTGTCATTATTCCAGTGTTTTTAGTGCTTGCAACTGCTAAATAAGCCACCATGGGCCCCAAGAAAGCTCCTAGTGCCAAGCCTGTGGTAAAGCATGTCAGAAATATGGTAGAATTAAAGGAGATCATTGCAAAATATGAAAGTGGAATTCGTTTGGCTGAGCTAGCCAGGCTCTATGGCAAAGTCCATTCAACCATCTCTTCCATTGTGGCCAAGAGAAAGGAAATCAAGGACGCTATTGTTGCGAAAGGTGCAAGTATGGTCACAAAACAGAGATCTCAAGTGCTGGAAGAAGTGGAAACTTTGTTGTTGGTGTGGATCAACGAGAAACAAATAGCAAGAGATAGTGTTACGCAGGCGATAATAGCTGAAAAAGCAAGGCAGTTGCATGATGATCTCGTTAAGAAAATGCCTGCAACGAGTGCTGAAGTGAATGAATTTAAAGCCAGCAAAGGCTGGTTTGACAGATTTAAGAAGTGTAGTGGCATACATAGTGTTGTGAGGCATGGTGAGGCAGCCAGTTTTGATAAAAGTGCGGCTGAAAATTACGTGAATGAATTCAAGGGGTACATAGAGGCTGAACAATTCCAACCCCAACAAGTCTTCAATTGTGACGAAACAGGCCTGTTTTGGAAGAAAATGCCAAACAGGACCTTCATTACACAGGAGGAAAAGGCACTCCCAGGACACAAGCCTATGAAAGACAGGCTAACTCTGATGTGTGCTAATACCAGTGGTGATTTTAAAGTGAAACCTTTAGTGGTGTATCATTCTGAAAATCCCCGAGTGTTTAAGAGATGCAGTGTCGCCAAGTCTAATTTGTGTGTGATGTGGAAGTCTAACAATATGGCATGGGTCACTAGGGAAATTTTCTTGGACTGGTTTTATGAAGTGTTTGGCCCCAGTGTGAAGAAATATCTCCAGGAAAATAATTTGCCACTTAAGTGCCTCCTGATAATGGACAATGCTCCTTGTCATCCTCGAGACTTGGCAGAGCAAATTGTGCAGGACTTTAAGTTCATCAAAATGAAGTTCTTGCCCCCTAATACCACTCCTCTCCTCCAGCCCATGGATCAGCAGGTCATTTGCAACTTTAAAAAACTCTACACCAAAGCAATGTTTCAAAAGTGCTTTGATGTGACCGTAGACATGAATATGACCCTAAAAGACTTTTGGAAAGATCATTTCCATATCCTGCATTGTGTAAACCTTATAGGTAAGGCTTGGGAGGGAGTGACTACCAGGACTTTGAACTCTGCCTGGAGAAAATTGTAGCCAGACTGTGTCCTAGAGAAGGATTTTGAAGGTTTTGGGGCTGAGCTTCAGAACCCTGAGCCTGAGCCTGTTGTGCAAGAAATTTTGGAACTGGGCAAGGCCATGGGGTTGGATGTTTGTACTTAGGATGTGGAACAGTTGGTGGAGGAGGACAATGAAGAGATAACCACTGAAGATCTGCAAGAGCTTCAACAGCAACAACAGACCACAGTTCAGGAAAATCGTTCAGAGGAGGAGGAGGAGGAACCGAGATGGAGGAAGGTGCCTTCTTCAAGGATTAGGGAGATCTGTGCCAAATGGGCTGATGTGCAAGGCTTTATGGATGATTATCACCCTAACCAAGCTGTTGCAGACCGTGTTGGCCACATGTACAATGACAATGTGGTGTCCCATTTCAGGGATGTTTTAAAGAAATGCCAGACACAGAGCTCCCTGGACAGATTTTTTGTGAGAGAAAGTTCCAGTGACTCTCAACCTGGTCCTAGTGGCATTAAAAGAAAAAGGCCAGTAACCCCAGAAAAGAACTTGCCACCTGCAGTGTTAAAGGAAGAGGATTCCCCTTCCAAACACTAGCATACTACTCCATCCTCTCCCCTCCTCCCGTCTTCCACACATCAGCAACTCTTCAATAAATGTAAGTGACATGTTATTGTACTATTATTTCTTTATTTCTCATTGTTTTGTGTGTAATTTAATGTCTATATGTTGTAAAAAATATTTTATTTTAATACTTTTGGGTGTCTGGAACGGATTAATTTTCTTTCCATTATTTCTTATGGGGACAATAGACTCGGAGTTCGTTATATTCAGTGTTCATTAAGCCCTCTGGAACGGATTAATCACGAGAACTGGGGCTCACTGTATTTCTCAACTATTTTGTGAATTTGAGACTGAATTTATCCTTCGAACCAAGGGTCTTAAAACTTATAGGAACGAAATATCAGAGCTGTGATTTTTGGGGACTAAATGAAGCTGGTGGAATCACTACCACCTGATCCACGGTGTCAAAGAGGTGTCAGCCATTGTAGGTGCACTTGCAGTCTTTCTTGTCAATCAAGAGCAGATGAGATCATGGAGGCTGAATTGGTCTGACAATGCACTTCTATAGATACAAGTATATTTAGCAAGAGTAAAGAAAACAAGGAGAAAGGGGCTATGTCAATTTAAATTGCATGAGAGTTGAAGCGAGTGCACAAGGAGGACATAAGGACAATTTTAAAACCCTGGCATTATAATCTGACACAGCAATGTAACTAACTCTGTCCATCCTAAAAAAAAACTTCTTCAGCACTGAAAAAGCAATATTCTCCACTACTACTACATGTGACTATCTTAGTGAGACTGCTTACAGTACTTAGGAGATGCAGGTATGATCAGAGAAATTCTCTGGAAGAATCTCCACCACTAATTCAATAGATGTAACATAAGGGGATAAGAATGCAGAAAATTTAGCATTGTGTTGTCCTGAGAATACTTATTTCTTCCCTTCCTTATGTGTAGCTTGATTAATTTCATCATATTCACTTGAGCTATTAGAGGAAGATACACACCTCAGGAAACAGCAAGCCTGTGCAAGGTCAGGTACTTTATGAAGGGTACAAGGTACTTACTTAGTTTCTGTTCTATTTTCTTCAGAGCATTCAGCTTGTCCTCAAGGATTTATGCACTGGTATTGAACCCAAAGGTGTTCAAAGCAAGATGCTGTCATTGGGGGCAGTGGTTGAGTCATTTGATAGAATAGATTTCATAGAAGTGATAGTTAGACAAGATTATTCCATATTAAAATGGTCAAGAGTTATCCCAGTCTCTCTCTTTGTGACTTCAATAACCAAAGTGCAGTCACCCAGGAATTAACTGTTAACTTCACTGATAATTTCCCTAACCATTATACAGAAGAGAAATTTAACAAGAGGACTCTCATACTGGATGGTCTAATCCATGCTGTGTGCAGCTAAATTATGAAGAGACAGGAAATGTGTTCAAACAGCTGTCAATATCACTTATTTTTTAAGTCTAATTTTAATACTACCTTATCCTCTGATCTTCACTGGTAAAAGGTTGCATATAATGCTTTGCTTTAAACTTTTGACTCGACTTTCTTGGTGGCCTACTATTAAATTATTTACATTTCCCCAAAAAGTACAGTACTGCAGTATATACATAAAAGCAAGTAAATATAAATGCTCTAATATGGCAGTGAAGCATTTTTGGATTTAAAACAACATTTTACATATTAGACAACTATTCAATTTCAAATAAAAAATAAATAATTCAGACTTAAGCACAATAACTAAATAAAAGCCTCAATGTATATCCATTACACCTACATAGTCCGCAAATTACTATAGATTGACATTAAATGCATTCAAAATGTACGTAAAAATGATTTTAACTTGATTACTGTAAATGAGGCACTCATGTAGGTAATTAACAAAGTAGAGGTCAATTAACAATACAGTGGACCCCCGAGTTTCGTAAAAACTTCACTCCTGAAGTCTGCTCAAGTGCCATTACCGAACGAATTTACTCCCTTAAGGAAAAATGTCACGTAGGTTAGTCTATTTCAGACCCCCAAAAATACTTTTCCACAAGCACTTACAATATTATACTTACATAAATGTACGATTTCCGGGGTTTACGAAACTCGGGGGTCCACTGTACTGTCCAGGTGGAACCATAATGTGTCACTTGGCTTCACCAGCGTGATCAAGAGTACCATCATGCAGGTACACTACCACACCAGCGTGATCAAGAGTACCATCATGCAGGTACACTACCACACCAGCGTGATCAAGAGTACCATCATGCAGGTACACTACCACACCAGCGTGATCAAGAGTACCATCATGCAGGTACACTACCACACCAGCATGACCAAGAGTACCATCATGCAGGTACACTACCACACCAGCATGATCAAGAGTACCATCATGCAGGTACATTACCACACCAGCATGATCATGAGTACCATCATGCAGGTACACTATCACACCAGTGTGATCAAGAGTACCATCATGCAGGTGCACTACCACACCAGCATGATCAAGAGTACCATCATGCAGGTACACTACCACACCAGCATGATCAAGAGTACCATCATGCAGGTGCACTACCACACCAGCGTGATCAAGAGTACCATCATGCAGGTGCACTACCACACCAACGTGATCAAGAGTACCATCATGCAGGTGCACTACCACACCAGTGTGATCAAGAGTACCATCATGCAGGTGCACTACCACACCACCCTGACTTATCATTTTTAGGGATGACAATGAAACTGAAATTCACATTCTTTTATTAATAATTTAAATATTGTTAAGCATCAGATTCATTAAGATGTGTTAATGAACTGATCCTAGTACAAAACTTTCACTAAAATTTTGTTTTCTGGGCAAGATTACTTAAACACGGTATTCATACTTAAAACTACATTTAATTGATGTAATTACATCTCTAAACATAATAATTTAGTTGCATTTAACCAGACGGAACATTCCTGCACGAGTATCGGAGAAATTTCAATAGGCATGTGTGTGAGCAGCTATTCATTAACATTAAAAAGAGGCCATCCTTTCTGATGGTATTTTTGTTGTAAATACTGTACGTACTAAATAATTTTAACTTTCAAATTACTGAATGTACGTAACTTGACCACATAATATTACACTTTACTGCATGTCCTTATTTTCAATGTTTTATCAAACTTGTTACAGCCAAACTCTATTATGAATATAAAGAAATATTAATAAATCTAAGACTGTTCTTGCATGATTAATAATGTCATGAACAAAAACTGTCCTAGTATATTCTTACCTTATAATAAAATATTACATTAAATAATGTCTGCTGTATGATACTTTGTAAATCAAATAACATTCTAAACTTTCTCAAAATTGAATGAAAAGACATTGATATAATTAGGAAAATAATTATTCCTGAATAACATTACAAAGCATCGAAGACTTCAGTCAAGAATACATTCTCATTTGTTTCTTGATAAGCTATATCAGTGTCCATTATTATAAAAGAAGCTCTATGCTACTACAGCAAAACTTTACATATTCTGATAACTTAGTTTGTGGTGCTGCACAAACTTTGTATGGTGCTTCACAAACTTTGTATGGTGCTGCACAAACTTTGTATGATGTAGCAAAAAAATAAACTATCATAACAAGAGCAAGAAATTCAACAAAAAATTATAATGCGAACATGAGTTAAGTTTATTTGGAACATTCATGATTTAGCTTATGCAAGCGATGCTGCACTTAAAATGATAAAAATGGTATGTTCAGTGTGATATATGTATTGGTAGTTATAATAAGCAAAGGAAACATGTATGTATTTACTTTTGTCATTACATATAAACACAACAACTGCTGTGTGTGTGTACACACAAGGAGAAGCAAACCATTCTAACAGTTATTGTACTAACAGTAGCTACCCAATTTGTGCATTTTCACATGTGTTTAACCTACCTAACAATAATATAAAAAGTGTATAGTGAACATTAGTGAATAAAAACAAAAAATGTGATTCCTTTTAGTAATAAGTATTTGTACAGATTTATGTGGTCTCCCACTAATAAATACTGTACCAGTAAT
Source organism: Cherax destructor (assembly GCA_009830355.1). NCBI lineage: Eukaryota > Metazoa > Arthropoda > Malacostraca > Decapoda > Parastacidae > Cherax > Cherax destructor. The sequence continues at coordinate 124,456 of WNWK01004165.1, read as the reverse complement.
TTCGTGTTTGTTGTAGAAATAAAAGCTTAAAGATCACCAAAGAAAAAAAAATCACTTGAAAACCAAATTACTGCTACTATTATGGAGACATTGAGGCGGCAAGACCACTCAAGAATAAAGCCACAATATGTAAACCTGACAGGGTGAAATAATGCCCTTGGCTCTACTAATTCTACCTCTACAAGAACAAATACCATAGTAAAGCTTATATCTGAGGCCACAACACTAATACTCAGCAAAGGAGGAAGAGAGAGGACGGTTTTTTGGATTGTCACAACCAGATAGTTTACAATGCTTGGCATATCATTACCAGATAGTCTGTGTTGCTTGGCATATCATAAATTATTTATTAATACTACAGTATTCTCATAATTACTATTGTACCAGTAAACATTACCAGTTCATTACAATATTTGCTGATATGACTTCCATCAAATTATCAACAAAAGCAATTTTAGACACTAAATTACATATGAGAAATTAAGACATAAAACTATCATGTGTAGAAAGATGTACATTATAGTATTTCATAATTACATACTGCTTTTGTTTTAATAAAAACAGCATTGCTACCTTTTAATGAAAAGAGTATACAGTAGTCTCCTGTATCCATGGGGGATATGTTCCAAGACCTGCAGGGGATACCCAAAACCCTGGAGAGTAGCGAACCCTATATATAAGTCATTTTTCGTTTACATACATGTCCATGATAAAATTTAATTGATAAATTATGCACAATAAGTCGAGAATTAGCACTTTTTCACTGATGGGAAGCACTTCATGGCTTCTCTTAGGCTTTGAAGAACTACCACTATCACTACTTTTGTGCTTTGTGACCATTATTAAACAAAATTAAGAGTTATTTTTGGGCCGTGGTAAACAGCGGATAACTGAAACAGTGGAAACCAAATTTACAGATACAGGGGTTGTACTGTAATTATTGTAATGCCATAAACTTCCCACACAGCACTTGAGCTTCAGTCACAACAAAAACTGCTCATAAAACTTTTGATTATTAGTTTACTAATAGTTGGCATTGTTTGCATGACATTAACTCAAGACTACATACAATATACAGTAAATTTCAATGCTTAATCAGTTTAACTTTTATCAGTCCAATATTTACTTAAAAAATATTACATACAGTGTTGTACTGCACCAGAAAACTAGACACAGCATATGTGCATGTACAAGCAGACACATACTTCATAGGATCAATTCTATATGAAGTGTGCTGAGTTCCTTGACCTGTGGACACACATGCACACAGGCCAGGAGCTGTGACTTGGCCCTTGCAATCACATATAAAACAAATTTCCAAGAAAGTCTCCAAGACTGTAGGAATACTATCCAAGATAAGGTACTGTGTTCCATAACCAGCTCTCCTTTCCCTGTATCACTCACTCATTTACCCCATCTTACCTATGGAATCTGCACATGGGGCTCAACAACAATAACTCATCTCAGACCATTAATAACACAACAAAAGGCTGCAGTCAGAATGATAACAAATTCCCACTCATACTCCACCAATATTCAAAGGTCTAAACTTACTTGCCATACAAGACATCCATACTTTTTACAGTGCCTATTACATACATAGAACACTAAACTCAAATATTAACGCACACAAGGCACAGATCACTCTTCGATGTTCCCCGCGTCCATCTCACACTATGCAAAAACTCAATGCACATTAAAGGCCCAAAAATTTGGAATTCATTACCTATGATTACCAAAGAAACCCTGTCTGTACATCAATTCAAAACTCTGCTGAAAAACCACCTACTCACCCAAAACTAAATACACAATACTTAACATTACCTACAAAGTTAATAAATCACTTTCCACTGCCTCAAAATAACATTATTCACTGTGTTACTCCCCTAGCCTCAAAACCCCTTACATAATTGATCAAAACCCCTTACATAATTGATCAAAACCCCTTACATAATTTATCAAAACCCCTTACATAATTGATCAAAACCCCTTACATAATTGATCAAAACCCCTTACATAATTGATCAAAACCCCTTACATAATTGATCAAAACCCCTTACATAATTGATCAAAAACCCTTACATAATTGATCAAAACCCCTTACATAATTGATCAAAACCCCTTACATAATTGATCAAAACCCCTTACATAATTGACCAAAACCCCTTACATAATTGATCAAAACCCCTTACATAATTGATCAAAAACCCTTACATAATTGATCAAAACCCCTTACATAATTGATCAAAACCCCTTACATAATTGATCAAAACCCCTTACATAATTGATCAAAACCCCTTACATAATTGCTCAAGGAACAATAATTTCTCAAACATAATCTAGTGCAAATGTTGAAACTTATATCTCATAAATGTAATAATAATAATAATAATAATATTTTTATTTGGGCATGATACAAAGAATTACATTTGGTTATTGAGATTACATGAGGTGTACATGCCAAAAGCCCTTAGTATGCAGGGCATTTTGGGCAGACTTAAAATTAACTTAAAACTAAATTGTAAGAATTTTTGTAGATAGTATACAATGAGTAAAGGTGAGTATTTAAGCTATGAAATTTGAACATATTTTTGTACTTTTGTCTTCATTATAAAATTAATTAAATCAGATTAAACAAATTAAAGCAATAATAATAATAAAATAATAAAAAGTTATGTTATAAATAATGCACCCTAATCTAACTTTGTTTCTATAGCATTACCAAATAAAGAAATCCATTCTCATGTACTCCTTGTAACATTATCATGTACTCCTTGTAACATTATCATGTACTCTTGTACTCCTTGTAACATTATCATGTACTCTTCTACTCCTTGTAACATTATCAAGTACTCTTGTACTGCTTGTAACTCATCTAATGACCATATAAACTGTTATTGCAACACAAATAATTGATTGGATTTGTTTGATCTGATTTAATAAATTGCATTACTACAAATAACAAATTATTATGTTGACATATTATAAAACTGTAATGCTTCAAAACTGTAAAACTATTATGTTTCAAAATTGTTATGTTCAAATTATGTTCAAATTTCATTGCTTAACCCTTTCAGGGTCCAAGGCCGTGTGCCAGTGTCCAAGAATTTAAAAAAAAAAATTCTTATTTTTTCTTATGAAATGGTAGAGAATCTTTTTCTGAAGGTAATAAAACAAAAAGTACAAAATTTGATTGAAAATTGACGAAATTATGCTCTCGCAAATTTTGATGCATCAGCGATATTTACGCATCGGTGATTTTGCCAACTTTGACTCCCATTTTAGGCCAATTACATTATTCCAGTCGACCAAATTCTTTGCTATTTCACTAGTATTACTTCTATTCTATCGATTGAGCACAAGAAATCGCCAAGTCAACTGTTTCAACTACAAAATAAAGTGATTGGAAATTGGTAATTTAGCCAATTTAACTCAAAGTTCAAAATATTCCAATTTCAAAATAGGGTGCAGAATAAACAATGCAGGCATTCCTGGCACTAAACTAACATTTCCTCTGTTCATTAGTTACGTTTTCAGTCTTTACAAATGAATTCAATTTTTTTTTTTTTTTCACATAATGAATTTTTATTCAAACCAAAAAATGGAAGATTTACTGTTATGCAATACATATTGTAATAATTGTACAAATAATATCACCACATTTTGAACATACATTAACCCACCAGCTGGTGCGTTTTAGACGGTGAGGTCATTTGTTTACTTTTGGGACTTGAAATTTAACATTTTGCTATTTTGAGCTCAGTTCAAGCCATTTCCATTACTAAAACCAATCAAAATCATCTCTATTATTACACATGCCGTTTCCACCAAGGCAGGGTGCCAAAAGAAAACTTTCATCATCATTCACTCCATCACTGTCTTGCCAGGGGGTCTTTACACTCGTTATAACTCAACATTCACCTTCCTTCAGAGTGAACACTGTTTCCATCTCAGAACTAAAGTCGGCCTGCCGGTTCCCTAATCCCTTCATAAATGTTACTTTGCTCCCCTCCAACAGCACGACAAGTATTAAACCATTGTCTCCATTCACTCCTATAAATCTCACATGCTTGCTGGAAGTCCACCCCTCAACAAAACCTCTTTACCCCTCCTCCAGCCTATCCTAGGCCGACCCTCGCCTTCCTCCATGATTTATACACTCTGAGTCATTCTGTTCGTTCCATTCTCTCAACATGTGCGAACCACCTCAAGAACCTCCTTCTCTGGATAATAGTTTTGTAATCCACTCCTAATTTCCAAACTCCGAATTCTCTGCATATATTCACACCACACATTGGCCTCAGACATGCATCTCCACTGCCTCCACTTTCTCCTCGTTGCAACATTCATCACCCATGCTTCACACTATAAGAGTGTTGGTATAACTATACTCTCATACATTCCCTCTTTACTCCATGGACAAAGTTTTTTGTCTCAAAGACTCTGAGTGCTCCATCACCCTTTTCTCTTCTGTAATATATCTTCCATTCTATCAAATGAGATCAAGAAATCAAATACAATATAAAGTACATGAAAAAAACTGCAAAGTCACTGTTTAATCGAAAATTATGTTCTTTTTTTCTTTAGCAGGTGTGGGATTTGTTTTATGTGGTGCACATTTACCACATAGATGTATCTCTCTATCCAGGCCCAATTTACCGCTCACAGCTTATCTGAGTGAGCTGAGCTCATGATTGAACTACGGTTTGGACCCTGAAAAGGTAAATATCAATTATATTTATATTGAAATTGTTTACTATAATTTTACCTTTAGTTGTAGTTAATTTTATTTACCAAATGCTCTACATATAAGGGCTTTGGCATGACACCATTCCTACAACTCCTTGTACATCTTTGTACCATGTCACAATAAACTATTATTATTATTATTATAATACACACACACACACACACACAATCAGTGAGTACATACACAACATACATGTACTGTTACACATAAACTAACAATGCACACAAACACACACAGCACTCACTCAAACCCATCCACAAGCATAAACATACAATCACTAACACAAATGACCACATACACACATGTACACATATATGTAGTGATGTATAACCCACCACAGAACAGCAGGAGGTCAAGACAAGAATATGATGAGAGTAACAGAGCGATGGTTGACACACTCGCTGAAGTGGCCAGAAGGGCCTATGTGGGCAGGGCAAAGCTACTGGTTGTGGGTGACTTCAATCACAAAGAAATTGACTGGGAAAACCTGGAGCCACATGAGGGCTCAGAAACATGGAGGGCTAAGATGATGGAGGTGATACTGGAAAACCATATGCATCAACATGTTAGGGACACTACCAGAGAGAGAGGAGAAGACAAACCAGCAAGACTGGACCTAGCATTCACCTTGAGTAGTGCAGATATTGAGGACATCACATATGAAAGGCCCCTCGACGCTAGTGATCACATGGTTCTGAGCTTCAAATTCATAGTAGAGTTACAAGTGGAGATGGAAGCAGGATGGGCAGGCCGAATGAAGCCAAACTACAAGAGAGGAGATTACACAGGCATGAGGAATTTTCTGCATGAGGTTCAGTGGGACAGAGAACTGGCAGGGAAATCAGTAAATGAGATGATAAAATTTGTGACAACAATATGCAAAAAAGAAGAGAGGTTTGTACCTAAGGATAACAGAAATAATGAGAAGGCCAAGATGAGCCCTTGGTTCACCCAAAGGTGTAGGGAGGTCAAAACCAAGTGCGCTAGAGAATGGAAGAAGTATAGAAGGCAAAGTACCCAGGAGAATAAGGAAAGTAGTCGAGAGCCAGAAATGAATATACTCAGGTAAGGAGGAAGGCCCAACGACAATATGAAAATGACATGGCAGCAAATCAAATGCAGGACACAATACATACAACAGAGGAGGACGTGAAGAGGCTGTTAAGCGAACTAAATACGTACCTCAAAGGTGATGGGGCCGGATAACATCTCCGTGGGTTCTGAGAGAGGGAGCAGAGGCGCTCTGTGTACCACTAACAACAATCTTCAACACATCTATCGAAACAGGGCGACTACCTGATGTATGAAAGACAGCAAATGTAGAAAGTCAAATCTGAAATTAAATAGCTGTTGTATAGCCACATCAGGAGGAAAACAACAGTCAAGGACCAGGTAATCAGGCTGAGGAAGGAAGGTGGGAGTTCACAAGAAATGACCAAGAAGTATGTAAGGAGCTCAACGTGAGATTTAACCCTTTCAGGGTCCAAGCCGTAGATCTACGCATTGTCCACAGGGTCCAAACCATAGATCTATGCCATGAGCTCAGCTCACTCAGATAAGCTGTGATTGGCAAATTTGGGCCTAGATATGAGAGAATGCATCTATATGGTAAGTGTGCACCATATAAAGTAAATCCTGAAGCACGCAGTGCATAATGAGAAAAAAAAACGGCGACTGTGTTTTTCGATTAAAACAGCAACTTTGTGATGTATTTTGATGTGGTTTTTACGGTTGTATTCGCGGTTTCTTGGTCTCATTTGATAGAATGGAAGATATATTACAGAAATAGAGATGATTTTGATTGGTTTTAGTACTGAAAATAGCTTCTAATTGAGCTCAAATTAGCAGAATTTTTTTATTTTTGCTGATATTCAAGAGTAAACAAATCACATCACGCGACTAATACACGTCAATTGGTGGGTCTAATATACGTTTACAAATGCACTGATAGTGTTTATACAATTATTACAATATTGCATAAGAGTAATTCATCTATTTTTTGGTGTGAATAAAAATTCTTTATGTAAATAAAAAATATAAATGGAATTCATCCGTAAAGCCTGGAAACGTAACTAATAAACAGAGGAAATGTTATTTTAGTGCCAGGAATGCCTGCATTGTTTATTCTGGACGCTATTTTGAAATTGGAATATTTTGAACTTTGCGTGAAATTGGCGAAATTACCAATTTCTGATCACTTTATTGGCTACTTGAAATAGTTGAGTGGGCAGTTTCTTATGCTCAATCGATAAAATAGAAGTAATACTAACGAAATAGCTAAGAATTTGGTCAACTGGAATAATGTAATTGGCCTAAAATAGGAGTCAAAGTGGGCAAAATTTGCCGATATGTAAATATTACTGACATAGCCAAATTCGCGATAGCGTAATTTCGTCAATTTTCCACCAAATTTCGTACTTTTTGTTTTATTACCTTCATAAAAAGAGGCCTTCTCTACCATTTCATAAGAAAAAAATAATTTTTTTTTTAAAATTCTTGGACCCTGTGGGTTTGGACCCTGAAAGGGTTAAAGAAGTATTTACAGAAGAGACAGGAAGAACTCCGGGAAGACAGAATAGGGAGGTACACCAACAAGGGATACACCAACAAGTGCTGGATGAAATACACACAACCGAGGAGGAGGTGAAGAAGCTGTTATGTGAACTTGATACCTCAAAGGCAGTGAGACCAGACATCTCTCCGTGGTTCCTTAGAGAGGGAGCAGAGATGCTGTGTGTGCCACTAACAAAAATCTTCAACACATCCATTCAAAGTGGGCATCTACCTGAGGTATGGAAGATGGTGAATGTAGTCCCAATTTTTAAGAAAGGAGACAGACACGAGGCATTAAACTACAGACCTGAGTCACTGATGTGTATAGTATGCAAAGTCATGGAGAAGATTATCAGGAGGAGAGCGGTGGAGCACCTAGAAAGAAACAAGCTTATAAACGATAACAAGCACGGTTTTAGGGAAGGAAAATCCTTGTCACAAACCTACTGGAGTTTTATGACAAGGTAACAGAAGACATGAGAGAGAGGGATGGATCGATTGCATTTTCTTGGACTGCAAGAAGGCCTTCGACACAGTTCCTCACAAGAGTTTAATGCAAAAATTAGAGGATCAGGCATGCATAACAAGAAAGGCACTGCAATGGATCAGAGAATATCTGACAGGGAGGCAACAACAAGTCATGGTACATGATGAGGTGTCAGAGTGGGTGCCTGTGATGAGCAGGGTTCCACAGGCATCAGTCCTAGGACCTGTGCTATTTATGGTATATGTGAATGACATGACGGAAGGGATAGATTCAGAAGTGTCCCTGTTTGCAGATGATGTGAAGTTAATGAGGAGAATTCAGTCGGACGACCAGGCAGGACTACAAAGGGATCTGGACAGGCAGTAGGCCAGGTCCAGCAACTGGCTCCTGGAGTTCAACCCCACCAAGTGTAATGTTATGAAGATCAAGGAAGGGCAAAGAAGACCACAGACAGAGTAGTCTAGGGGACCAAAGACTACAAACCTCAATCAAAAAAATGGATCTTGCGGTCAGTATAATACCGAGTACATTTCCTGAGGTGCACATCAACCAAATAACTGCTGCAGAATACGGACGCCTAGCAAACCTAAGAATAGCATTCCGACATCTCAGTAAAGAATCATTCAGGGCTCCGTACACTGTGTACATCAGGCCTGTATTGGAGTATGCAGCACCAGTTTGGAATCCACATCTGGCCAAGCACGTCAGGAAATTTGAGAAAATGCAAATGTTTGCAACGAGACTAGTCCTGTAGCATGTCCTACAAGGAGAGGTTAAGGGAAATCAACCTGGCAACACTGGAGGACAGGAGGGATAGGGAAGACATGATAATGACATAAAATACTGAGAGGAATCGATAAGGTTGACAGAGACAGGATGTTCCAGAGATGGAACACAGCAACAAGGAGTCAGAATTGGAAGTTGAAGACTTAGACGAGTCACAGAGATGTTAGGAAGTACAGTGGAACCCCGGTTAACGAACACCCCGGAAATTGTGCAATTATGTAAGTATAATATTGTAAGTGCTTGTGGAAGTGTATTTTTGGGGGTCTGAAATAGACTAACCTAAATGACATTTTTTTTAAGGAAGTAAATTCGTTCGGTAATGGCACTTGAGCAGGCTTCTGCAATGAATTTTTTTCGTTAACCGGGGTTCCACTGTATTTCTTCAGTCACAGAGTTGTCAGGAAGTGGAATAGTCTTCAAAGTGATGTAGTGGAGGCAGGAACCATACATAGCTTTAAGAAGAAGTATGATAAAGCTCACGGAGCAGGGAAAGAGTAACCTAGTAGCGACCAGTGAAGAGGCGCGGACAGGAGCTGTGACTCGACCTGTGCAACCACAAATAAGTGAGTACACATACATGTACGTACGCGCATGCATGCACACACACAAAAAAACCACCCACCCTTACACACAGTTTGTAAGGAAGTAAATTCGTTCGGTAATGGCACTTGAGCAGGCTTCTGCAATGAATTTTTTTCGTTAACCGGGGTTCCACTGTATTTTTCAGTCACAGAGTTGTCAGGAAGTGGAATAGTCTTCAAAGTGATGTAGTGGAGGCAGGAACCATACATAGCTTTAAGAAGAAGTATGATAAAGCTCACGGAGCAGGGAAAGAGTAACCTAGTAGCGACCAGTGAAGAGGCGCGGACAGGAGCTGTGACTCGACCTGTGCAACCACAAATAAGTGAGTACACATACATGTACGTACGCGCATGCATGCACACACACAAAAAAAAAAAAACCACCCACCCTTACACACAGTTTGTAACCTATGGAAACAAGCATACCATAACCAGGATAAAAAAAAATGGGATTGGTCTGAAAAGGAAGCATGGGCAGTAGAGCTCAAGAGCATGACAGAATGAGAGTGGGGATAAAAGGTTTAATGAATTTTGCAAAGCAGTGGAGAAGAGGGTGTCTACAGAGAGCAAGATATGGAAGATACAAACTGCAGTTGCTGAGGCAAAGGTACAGATCCTAGAGGAGGAACTGAAAGAGCTGAGGACCTAAAGGGGCAAAGTGATAGGAACAGGAACATCATTGGCCAGCGAGGGGAAAGAAGCTAAGAAGTCTTTTGTGGAAGTGCTATCAGGCTACTGGGAGGTCCAGGAGACAATATAATTGGATACAGAGATACAAAGGGAAAGGAAATGGGAAGAGGAGAGGGAGAGGTAACTAATTATTTATGGACTTCAGGAGGCTAAAGGGAGGACTTATGATAAAAGGTGACATGTGGAGGAAACAGAGATTAAAAATATCATCAAAATAATGAGAGGAGGACATGTTCCAGGTGACAAATTTTTAGAGACTTGGGAGGTATTCGAGGGAAAAAATTTGCCCAGGCAAATTGCCATTCACAACAAAAATGGTACAAAACAGGATCATGCAGCAAAACCCACAGTTAAGGAACTCAGAAGAATACTGTCAGATGTATCTTGACCATGAGAGAACAAGAAAGGAATGGGAGCAGCTAAGTAAGAGGGCACAAAAATGCCAGACGCAGGAAGGAGAGACAGGGTATGTATTGACAGGCATGGAAGGTCAGCCTTAGGAGGACCACCAAGCATAACCATCCACAAAACCCCCTTAACCCCTACCTCCCCTCCCCATTAAATACAATAACCCAAAACAAACCACACTCCACACCCACAGTCCCCTCTTTCCCCCAGCATAAATATCATCCTCACAGCAGTCTCTCACAAAATTCCACTCTGCCTTCCATACCCCCAACCCACACCATTCCCTCCCACCCCCATGACCCATGGGCAAACACTTTGGAAGTGGTACTGGAAAACTTCATGCACCAACATGTTAGGGATACAACCAGAGAGTAGAGGATGAACCATTGAGGATGGGCCTCGCATTAACTTTGAGCATTTCAACATAGTGGATATTACATATGATAGGTGCCTCGGCACTAGTGGTCACATGGTTCTGAGTTTTGAATGCCTTGTAGAGTTAACAATGGAGAGTGAAACAGCACAGAAAGGAGGGGAGAGGCCAAACTTCAAAAGAGGGGACTATACAGGCATGAAACAATTCCTGTATGAGGTGCAGTGGGGAACAGAGCTAGAGGGAAAGACAGTAAATGAAATGATGGAACATGTATCCACATAGTGCAGGGAGGCAGAGAAGTTTGTACCCAGGGGCAATAGAAACAATGGGAAGACCTGAGTGAGTCCATAATTTACCCAGAGGTGTAGAGAGGCCAAAGACAAGTGTGCAAAGCATGGAAAAAGTACAGAAAGCAAAAGACTTGAAAACAAATTGAGCCAAAAAATCTGAAATGAATATGAACAGATAAGGAGGAAGGCCCAGTGGGAACTTGAGAATGACACAGAATTGAAAGCCAAATCTGTCTTAAGTTGTTACATAGACACATCATGAAGAAAACAACAGTCAGTAACCAGGAGAAAGGAAGGAGGGAAGCTCACAGAGAGCGACCAGGAAGCATGTGAAGAGCTCAGCATGGGATTGAGGGAGGTATTCTCAAACAGAAAGGCTTCCAGCAAATGAGGCAATAGAGTACACCAGCAAGTGCTAGACACACTGCACACAACTGAGGAGGAGGTGAAGAAACTTTTATGTGAATTAGATACTTCAAAGATGGTGGACTCGGAAAATCTCTCTCCACGGGTCCTGACAGAGGGAGCAGAGGCACTGTGTGTGCCACTAAGAACAATCTTCAATAAATCTAACGAAACAGGACAAATACCAGAGGTGTGGAAGACAGAGAATGTATTCCCAATTTTTAAGAAAGGACACAGACAGCATTAAACTACAGACCACTGTCACTGACATGTATAGTATGTAAAGTCATGGAGAAGATTAACATGAGAAGAGTGGTGGAGCACCTAGAAAGGAACAGGCTCATACATGACAACCAGCATAGTGTCAGGGATGGAAACTCCTGTGTTACAAACCTACTGGAGTTATACAACAAGGTAAGAAGACAGGAAATAGAGGGAGGGGTAAACTACATTTTCTTGGACTTTAAGAAGGTATTTGACACAGTACCATACAAGAGACTGGTACAAAAGTTAGAGGAGCAGACAGAAATAGCAGAAAAAGCACTTCAATGGATCAGGGAATACCTGACAGGTATTCTCTGATCCATTGCAATTATGGTACATGACAAGGTGTCGGAGTGGGTGTATGTGTCAGATAGGGTGTCAGTGACGCAATACTTTAGTATATACAGTGGACCCCCGCCTAATAAGCACCCCGGAAATCGTACAATTATGTAAGTGCTTGTGGAAGTGTATTTTTGGGGGGTCTGAGATAGACTAGCCTACGTGACATTATTTCTTAAGGAAGTAAATTCGTTTGGTAATGGCACTTGCGCAGGCTTCTGGAATAAATTTTGCTCGTTAGGCGGGGGTCCACTGTATATTATGTGCCATTACCTTATACAGTGGTACCCCGACTTACGATGCTATCATTTTACGTTATTTTCGATAACCGATATTTATAACGTAAAAAATTTGATTGTGATTTACGATTTACGATGTTTGCTTCGTGTAACGACATTCGTACCGGACGTGTCCGCTTGGCGCCCAGCTGAGCGCGCACTCCAGGGAGCGTCAGTGTGCTATTGTTTACAAGTGAGAGCGACCACCCACCCACACCCACGCATTCATACCAGTATATTGTCATTATTCCACTGTTTTTAGTGCTTGCAACTGCTAAATAAGCCACCATAAGCCCCAAGAAAGCTCCTAGTGCCAAGCCTGTGGTAAAGAATGTGCAGGGAGTGAAGCATTCATGCAGGGAGTGTAGCATTTATGCAGGGAGTGTAGCAGGCATGCAGGGAGTGTAGCAAAGATGCAGAGAGTGTAGCAGGGATGCAGGTAGCAGGATGCAGATGTAGCAGGCATGCAGGGAGTGTAGCAGTGAGGTACATGCAGGGAGTGTAGCAAAGATGCAGGGAGTGTACAGGAAGAGGGATGCAGGGAGTGTAGCAGATGCAGGGAGTGTAGCAGGATGCAGGGAGTGTAGCAGGATGCAGGGAGTGTAGCAGGATGCAGGGAGTGTAGCAGGCATGCAGGGAGTGTAGCAGGCATGCAGGAGTGTAGCAGGATGCAGGGAGTGTAGCAGGATGCAGGGAGTGTAGCAGGATGCAGGGAGTGTAGCAGGGATGCAGGGAGTGTAGCAGGGAGTGTAGCAGGGAGTGAGCAGGGATGCAGGGAGTGTAGCAGGATGCAGAGTGTAGCAGGGATGCAGGGAGTGTAGCAGGGATGCAGGGAGTGTAGCAGGGAGTGTAGCAGGGAGGGAGTGTAGCAGGGATGCAGGGAGTGTAGCAGGGTGCAGGGAGTGTAGCAGGGATGCAGGGAGTGTAGCAGGGATGCAGGGAGTGTAGCAGGATGCAGGGAGGTGCAGTGAGCAGGGATGCAGGGAGTGTAGCAGGGATGCAGGGAGTGTACAGGATGCAGGGAGTGTAGCAAGGATGCAGGAGTGTAGCAGGATGCAGGGAGTGTAGCAAGGATGCAGGGAGTGTAGCAAGGATGCAGGGGGATGCGGTGTAGCAAGGATGCAGGGAGTGTAGCAAGGATGCAGGGAGTGTAGCAAGGATGCAGGGAGTGTAGCAAGGATGCAGGGAGTGTAGCAAGGATGCAGGGAGTGTAGCAAGGATGCAGGGAGTGTAGCAAGGATGCAGGGAGTGTAGCAAGGATGCAGGGAGTGTAGCAAGGATGCAGGGAGTGTAGCAAGGATGCAGGAGTGTAGCAAGGATGCAGGGAGTGTAGCAAGGATGCAGGGAGTGTAGCAAGGATGCAGGGAGTGTAGCAAGGATGCAGGGAGTGTAGCAAGGATGCAGGGAGTGTAGCAAGGATGCAGGGAGTGTAGCAAGGATGCAGGGAGTGTAGCAAGGATGCAGGAGTGCAAGGATGCAGGGAGTGTAGCAGGCATGCAGGAGTGTAGCATTCATGCAGGGAGTGTAGCATTCATGCAGGGAGTGTAGCAAGGATGCAGGGAGTGTAGCAAGGATGCAGGGAGTGTAGCAAGGATGCAGGGAGTGTAGCAAGGATGCAGGGAGTGTAGCAAGGATGCAGGGAGTGTAGCAAGGATGCAGGGAGTGTAGCAAGGATGCAGGGAGTGTAGCAAGGATGCAGGGAGTGTAGCAGGCATGCAGGAGTGTAGCATTCATGCAGGGAGTGTAGCATTCATGCAGGGAGTGTAGCATTCAAAGAAAAGGCCAGTAACCCCAGAAAAGAACTTGGTACCTGCAGTGTTAATGGAAGGGATTCCCTTCCAAACACTAGCATACTACTCCACCTTCTCCCTTCCTCCACACATCAACAACTCTTCAATAAATGTAAGTGACATGTTATTGTACAATATTTACAAGTGTATTTAGGTATTATTCATTAAATTCTGTATTATTTAATGTCAAAAAGTTCTAAAAAATATTTTATTTAACTACTTTTGGAAGTCTTGGACGGATTAAATTTATTTCCATTATTTCTTATGGGGAAAATTGATTCGTGTAACGAATGTTTCGCCTTAAAATATGCCCTCTCTGACGGATTAATATCGTAAGTCGGGGTACCACTGTATGCACCATCCCTCTGTACATCATGCTAGTGTCATGTGAATACACTTGAATGGCCCACCTAGGCCATCGGCCCAGCAAGCGTCCCTTAGATTCCGACCAGACCCTAGGGCAGACGTGTGATAAAGGCCAGGCTTCATCTTTGTCCTTATAAGTACAGTGGACCCCCGGTGTTCGTCCTGCTCCAAACGCTCCCTTTTATGTAAACGTATTTTTTTAAATGCTTTTGTAAGTGTATTTTTGGGGGTCTAAAAGGACTAGTCTACTTTACATTATTCCTTATGGGAATAAATTCGTTTGGTAATGGCACTTGAACAGCATTCTGGAACGAAAAAATCACGAAAACCGGGGGTCCACTGTATAAGTCTCAACCACTGGTGTCACTGCTACCTTCACTCTTCTCCCACATAGAACCAAACAAATGGTGGCAATGTTGATTACGTAAACATTTGGATTACGTCGATGAAGAGTGATTATTGTGATCACCTTATGTGAGGTCAGTGTGTGTCAGGCGTTGCCCTAGGGAAGCCCGCCAAACTGGAATTCTCCCTCACTGCCTCACAACATCCATCACTGTCTTCCTGGTTCTTATTTACTGCAAGTGCTTTTACGTGCAAGCCTAAGAGGGGTAGTCCCAGGTTTTCATGCAGTTAAACTAAGCCAGGTTAAGCCAGTCTCTACAAGACAGCCCAAAGCCTAAAGCATCTGCTGCCTAATTATATACAGCCTCTCCTCACTTAGTGATGTACTCGTTTACTGACGACTCGGGCTTACGATGGGCTCTCTGACCAGTATGCATACCTAAATAATGTATATTAAAGCTGATTTCCTCCATTCTGTTTATTAAAATATACAATACACTACTGCATAAACATTTAAAAATATACTAAAAATGTCATAAATGGTGGATTATTATTATTATAATCAAATACATAAATGGTGGAAAGGTGACGTTAAAACAATATCAAAGATGGTTGACACAAACCCACTACCATTATAGTATGCTCCTTGCTCAGCGACGAATTCGTTTACTGACGTGGTCTTGGGAGCGGAACTCCGTCGTTAAAATGAGGAGAGGCTGTGTTAGTTATTTAGCTGTATGTCGAGGACACCATACATTAGCATTGCTGAGCTATCAGTGGTCCAATACTTGTGTAGTATATATGTATTATGCGCCAATACAGCCTCTCTTCACTTAGTGACGTACTCGTTTACCGAATGGTCGGACTTACAACCAGCTCTAGGACCAGTATGCAAACCTAAGTAATGTATATTAGAGCCGATTTCCTCTATTCTGTTTATGACAGTATAGAGTACACTACTGTATAAACATTTAAAAATATACTAGAAATGTTATAAATGGTGAAAAGGTGACATTAAAAAAATATCTAAAGATGGTTGACACAAACCCACTACCAGTATAGTAAGCTCCTCACTTAATGACTAATTCACTTACCGACCTACTCTTAGGAATGGAACCCTGTTGTTAAGTGAGGAGAGGCTGTACTTTATATGCAGCATCCCTCTGTACATTATGTACTGATAATAATTTAAATATTTATAGCAGAGTGGACTGTTATAAACAGTTATGCCAGTTTGTTCAACAATTCCTATATGATTCCTGCCTTCAGGATTAGCTGCTTGATGAACAGTAAATATATCTTTTCCAGAAAAGATAAGGATCAATAAAAATTGAATCAACACTGTTGATTAATAGTATTTTTATCAACTAATTCACTATCATTTTAATCCGTTCCTCTTACATCTAGGTTTAAATGAAACATCAGCTAGATGTGTTTTGGTCACTACTGTGATATAGAGGTATTTCTTGCCCCAATATACTCTGCCTACAGTTATGCAACATTTCATTAGAAAAGTCAGGACAGACCTCATGAGAATAACGTATCTCATGAAAAACAAATCATTGTGTATCTTGTAAAAAAAATAAACCATAACATCTTATGAGAAACAGCAAAAGAATGAAGTGTTTCTCTGGCACCTCTTCTTTCCTTAAGAGGAGTAGGAGTGTGTCTATCAAGTGAAGATTTGGCTTTATGAGTTCAGTAATGATGCAGAGGATTATGGGTGTACCTTAGAGTTGTGGAAAATGGAGAGATGCAACAGAAGTGTGAAAGCAGGAAGGAGTTATAGAGGTATGGGCATGAACTGGGAGCCAGTTAGAGTTGAGGGAACGAGTCATTGAGGTATGGGCATGAACTGGAGGCAAACACCATCAGATACAGATAGATGAATAGGACCCAGGAGCCGGAGTTCAACACTCACAAAAGCGCCAGGAACTGCAACACTCGCAAAAGGGAGAGGAACTGGAAGATAATCCTCTCAAACACAGCTTAAGTTTAAGGTTGATCTATCAGGTCCAATAGCTGGAGCTCAAACACAGCAGCATATTTCAATAAGGTCAAGATATGTTTGATTCCCATGACTGAGTTTCTACCTTTAGATCACTGTGAAAACATCTGACTTTGTATATCAAAATAATCACAGAAAGAGTTACACTTCAGTGCTGATCATATGAAACCATTCATACGAAGCAGTGTCAGCATCTTGGCTCCCAGGCCACTATAAATTTTTAAATCTGAAAGCAAAACTGCAATCAGTTTCTCAATAATACTTAAGAAATTACACAAAGTTAGTCTTCAAACATTGTAATCTTTCCTAAGATGATAAATATTTCACACTAAAATGTCATTAGTAATTCCACCTTCTGCTGAATTATCAGTGAATTAGTCTGACACTTTTTTAGCACTTTTAACCCTTTTCTATGAGAGTATAATGCTCTCTTCACAACATTTACACACAAACCTTGCTTATCACCATCATACATGAATTACTACAGAGAAGACGTATCAAAGTAATAAACCAGAGATCAATGTTAAAATTTATTAAAAAAAAAAGAGTCAGATGTTTAGTGCAATGCATTGTCAACAAGTGTGGTGAAGGGCAACGAGTGCAGGTGGCAGGCAGAACTGACCACAGCCTGTTAGTAGCTATCAAACACTAGTAGTACATTACAAGCTCTTTCCTCTGAGACAGTTATTTCAACCAAGCAATGCAAACAATTGCTAAGTATTGCAAAAACTAAAATCATAAGAATCAAATAGAACAAAAGAGAATTGAAGGAATTTTTGTGAATAGTTGAGTGGTACAGTAGTATATGACAAGGCCAATATTTGCCAAAATGACTTTAATCATCTAGTAGTTACATAGACATTGGCAGAATTAATTTAGTCCTGTCATAAAGTGACTCACTGTTACATTTAATACATCTTGTACATGTTTCTGACCCAAGAAAATTTCAGCCCACCTACAAGTATGTTTTCTTTACAGGGCTTTGATTTTTATAATTATTCAATAGTGTAATAGGGATTATGAGGAAATGCAATAATAAATGTCAACCTGACTAGTTACTCTATAATTTGGTTCTTGATAAATCACCCAGTGTTTTTGAAATTAAATTTGAAAATTAAAATTATAAGGAACAATAAATATATAAGATGGTAGTTCAGTTTTACCAGAAGCACTTTCTACTGCACTGTTAATTAAGCACTTTCCATACCTTTAAAATGCCACCGTTTGAAAAACAATCTTTTAAAAAAAGTGTTTGCATTTATATACGTAGTTAATTAACATTTTAACCCTGTTAAAACATTACTTACTTGCTTTGATGATTCTTTCTTCAGTAACAACTTCGTGCAGTACTCAAGATTATCCTTTAGTTTGATATTTCTAGGAAATTCAGCATTTTATTCTTTCCTTTCTATATTTTCCATATACAGTGGACCCCCGAGTAACGAGCAAAATTCATTCCAGAAGCCTGCTCAAGTGCCATTACCGAACGAATTTACTCCCTTAAGAAATAATGTCAAGTAGGTTAGTCCATTTCAGACCCCCAAAAATACACTTACAAAAGCACTTACAATATTATACTTATATAATTGTACGATTTCTGGGGTGCTCTTTACTCGGGGGTCCACTGTACTATATCTGCTGAGGCAACCACCATTGATTTTACATATTTCTAAGTTCAAAAACATTACATTTTTTTCAGTTTGAAAGTCAGTCTTTTAGAGATTATAAAAACTGTTTTAGGTACTGTTGCCTTAACAACTACGAGTGAGGAGATAGAGTTTATGAAATTTCTGGCATATGTTTACCAAGACTGAATGTAGGACAAGGAAACATGATGTAAATATACAAACATGAGTTGGTCTTAATGCAGATGTGTTAAAACATATTACAGTGGACGCTCGATAATCAAAACTAATAAGCAGTGAGATGTGTTTGGGAGAGGTTACAGTACCTGCTAGCAACATTTTTAAGATACAGTAATTACTCTATTACTGTTATATTTGGAGTGATGAATAGGGAGTCATATAGCATTTGGGGAATGGCAGGTAATAAAGTCTGATCCAAAGGAAAGAATAGGTGGTTCCAATTTCTTGGATAAAGAGCCCATCACCAGCCTCAAGAACACCTCTTGATCAATTTGCAAGGAAAAGACAATATTTATATTGAGGGCAGCAGCAGCGGCAAATACAGCTGACCACACTGCCACTCACATTTCAGTTACCCACCAAATCACACCAGGTGTGACATCTTGACCAATATTTGCCAAGAATTACACATACTACATATTTTAATGTACAGTAGGGCCCCGATTTACGGCGTTCCGCTAATACGAACATTTCAAATTATGACCAAAACTCTATACGGCTCCCCCCACCTGACTTTCTAATATGGTCACTGAGCACCACTTGGTTTGTTAACATTCTCCGTGAGCACAACGTCTCTCCATTGTCTGGAAACTTTCCAAAATTTCAAGTGTTTTAAAATTATTGCCCATTTTATATGTACACACACTGATAATTATACTTATATGTTTTTTTTTTTCAACAAGTCGGCCATCTCCCACCTGTACTTAAATATACTTACACACTGTGCTGGAGTGCAGGTACACATTAAAATCACTAAGTGTGTCCCTCTAGTCTTGATGCCATATTAATAATAATAATAATAGTAATACGTAATAATAATCACTCTTGGGCACATTAAATGCCTTATTTTACGTTAATATAAACATTTTCGTTAATCCATCTATGATATTTTTTCAAAATTATATAAGAAGCACGTTAAATAGCATATAAACATGATATATACACCCAAAGTACATTAAATTTCACATAAATATGAGATGTGATAGCCGGGAGGAGGGAAAGAATTACGTTTTCTCTGGTCCAGCACCAGAGAAAATGTGTGTCAATGTACGTTTAACGCATTCGGCTTTGTTTACAAATTGTCGCCATGATTTCTCATCACTTCTCTGTCGTTTATGCATATAAGGGTAGTTGTTAGAAATGATTAAACTCAGTGAACAAGGTATGTCAATGGTAATAATAATTAATGTCGCTCTGGGGCACTTTAAATATCATATGCATGTTAGGAATGTTAGCCAGTGGGCTTCCTGGCTACCTACACCTGACTTCCTACAAATAAATACTACTCTCCTCTCACCCTACAATAAGACTACAAATATTTTAAGGTAAGTAATGAGTGTACCGTGTGTGTATTTTACTTTTTATTTTTTTTAATGCCTAGTTCTACTGTTAGGTTAATATATGTTAGTGTAAACTTATCTGGCATTTGTATGCATTTATAAGTGGAAAAACTGGCGTTCTGCTTTCTGGCGATGTCTGCTTTCTGGCGGTAGCCTGGAACCTAACCAGCCATATAAGTGGGGCCCTACTGTACTGAATTCAAAGTAGGAATCGAATGATCCTAGAAGTGTAACAGATCAGGAAACCTGTCTTTCTAGTTGCAGTGTATTTCCTTCATGATTTTCTATTTTACTGTTATTTAAGCAAATGTTGTGAAATTTGTGCCAATATAATGTAATGCATCCCTAAGTAGTGGAGAAATAGAGGAAACCTCGTAGTGCTGATATGGGAGCAGCAGGAGTCATCGCTGGCACTACTTAGCCAGCAGCTCCAGGAGTCTCCAAGCTTACAAGGTATGAGCCATTATATTTTGCTAGAAATAATTAAAGAAGGGAACTACACACCACAGAAAACTTTTGAGTGTAGATGAAAACTGTCTGTTTCTATTTGTGGTGAAGGAAGAAAACAACAGATTCTGACAATGAGAGTGTTGTTGGTAGTTGCTCACTGCCAAGGTTAATTTGTCAATGTGATTGCCTCAAAACACAATTTATCACATCACTTGTATTTAGGCAGGCAAATAATGTTTTTTAACAATTAATAAGTTTATTATTTATTGAAATATAATCATATTTTTCATATATTTATTTCCATGAATACAAAAACATTATCTGAACACCAGACACTTATCCAAACTAATTTTTTGGAAAAGCAAGTGGTCATATTCATATCTAAAAGTATTTGGTTTACTGGAGATTGAGTTTATAAGGGTTGAGATTATCGAGTGTCTACTGTACTTGGTAGCAATAAATCACAGCCTCAAGTTGCTTATCTGCAACTAATGACTCTCTGGTAAGCAGTAATATTGAAATTGAACATTTGCTTCACAATTAAGCTCACTATATAAAAGACATTATTAATTAGCTTATAACTTGATAGTACATTTTAAATTAATGTCATTGTATACAGTATATAACATTTTAATGTTATATAAGTGGGAGAATGTCTGAAGGAAGAAATTGTGATATTGCATCACAAAAAAATATCCACTGATTTATACAAAAGTTCATTGTTTATGCATAAACCAGAGGGCAATAATTACATCCCTGTTTAGTACAACAAACCAAATAAAAATCTTAACTATTCATGAACCTTCACAGTAGAGTACATGATAGTTTTATTCATAATGGTCTAGTTTAAATTGTTCTGCTTGCAGCTGGCACATGCTCTCTCATAACTTGGCATTACCTCACACTACCAGTTAATTCTCACAGCGATGTACAGCAGACAATTGTACAAATATTTTCCATAATGATCATAGACAAAATAAAATACTGTACTACTATGCTTTCCTTATACACAAAGGTAAAAATATATAAAAATAGCAAAGACCAGTGTTTAAAGGCAGTAAACATATAAATCTTGACACTAAAAATGCTAAGCATATTATTAAGCATAAAAAAAAATCTACATGAAATATTTTCCCATAAATTTTATTTTCATGGGTAAATGCATAAAAAACACTTGTACGACACTAACAGCTTGGGACTAATTGTGACGACAAGATAGCAATCATGAAACTAAGAGAACCATGCTGCTAAGTTCATTTCGAAATTGGACACAAAATAAATTTATTCTCATCTTAGGAGAGTAAATCTGTAAAAACTTTTGGTAGATATGTGGCTCAAGTATTCTGCAATTATTTTGTTATTTAGGATACCAAATATTGCAACAGGTTTCTCATAGAATTAAAACTGCAATATATCTTTGGCTCAGCAACGTTGAGTAGGCAAAGCATCATCAAAAATGTAAACACTGTATTTTTGTACAATTATGCAATGTTAAGAACAAAGTATTCAGTTTCTACTACAGTTTCAGCCTGGGAGATTATATTACTTGGATGATTAATAACAGTTAAAGGTATTTTCATTATCCCAATAATTATCAAAATGATTCTGCTAAATACTAGACATACCTGGTGCAAGGTGATCACTACTACACCCATGTATTAAGCTAACCTCCTCTACACACAACACCTAAAACTCAAAAAACTACACAATTTTTAATTAACTAAATTGTAATACTGTAATAAAACTTCCATTCAAATAGAAAAATGTTTTGAAACGAACATAGCAGTATAAAACTACTTAATTAAGCTATATTACTTAAAACTGATTTGTAACATAGCTGGGTTCGTCCACTTAAGAGATACAAAGTAAATACTGTACAAAGACTGTAGCTTCACATGTTTTAATACTCTCTTGAAGAAAGTGATGTGAAAGAATATTACTGTGATATGAACAACCTACATAAGATGAACTTGTGATTATATCTGAATGAATGACAATAATGATGCACAATGTAAATATAAATAAATATTAAACCACAATACCTAAAATAATAGGTAGGAACACTCATAGTACTTTATTGAAATACAGTATTTATAGAAAAAAATACAAAGAGAGAGTATTGTGAATGTGACAATTGAACTTTAATGAAGGACTAAAACATGTGAATGATGGACTAAGTGCAAGAGTTTTGAATATTAACACAGCCATTTGTAGAGTCCTGGTCCTACACGAGTTTAGGAACTACATCAACATATTAGCATTTCTTCATGTTTTCTAATCGTTTTGCAGCAAACCCCATAAAATCCAGTGCTTGAGGAGCCAGGATGTTTGAAAAATGCTTTCAATGATTGTCCCAAACAGGATAATTTTTGAGAAACTGGCTCCTGAATTAATTTTATTCAGTACTGCAGCACCTTTGGATTATTATTACTTAAAAAAAATGAGTGCTAAACCTGTAATAGGTGACACCATATTTGAAATGAATACTTAGGCTGTCTGACTGCAAAGCATGCTGGGTATTACAGGGTTTTCTGTACTTTACACTTTATGTTATTTTTATGTGAAATCCAAGTATATCTTACACAGAAAGCATGCATTTTTTGGTTTTAGTATCATAAAATACACATGCATTCATTAAGGATTACAAAACTTAAGGATTTAAACTGATTATACTGGATTTCCTCTACTCTTGTCTGACTTTGTGTGGGTATTTACCTCTGCCAAAACAGCTGCCACTGAGGACATTACATAATAATAATAAAAAAAATTGGCATATTTACCCAACTTGTATAGAGTACCTGAATGTATAGTCTTGAATTATTAAATCTTTGTCTTTGCTCTGAAGGATGAAGATACTCAGCACTCATTAGTCACCAGTCTTTGGGAGAGTTTATAAACTTTAATTGTAATTAAAGCAAAATCTAAGCAAAGAAAACATGAATACACATAAATTTTGGAGCACCAATGTTAAGTCATAGACACTAAATACAGAGTACAAAAATTGGTTTCCATAAGAGCTGCACTGATTTGCACATTTGGCTTATATTTACCCTATGCTTAATTATGACATTAGAAGTATAATTAAGATACGAGTGAATCATGTATAGATTATAATACTCTCAAAATGAAGCATCATGCTGAACAGCACTGAAATAACAGTCTCCCAAGAAAGAATTTTGTCATCAGATCATGGATGGAACAACTAAGCATACTTAAGGAAAAAAGCAGTGAAATGGGAAAGGAAATTAAAGACCACCTGGACTCCGTATGCATCTCTGATACAAAGGATGTATTCAAGGAGCCATTTTATAACTCAATTATTAAAAGAAATGTGTGATGTTCAACTCCCTCAGCAAATTGACACATTCAATATGCACATACCATGCAGACACAAGACAACATTTTAATGTAGTAGTCCAGAGCACCTCTTGCTCAACACCTGTAATTCATAATACTCCAATAATTTCACTCTTCCTCACTTCTTCCTCTCCTACCAGTATATGTATGTGTTTGTAAGTTGTGTCCTTTGTATGACTTGACAAAGATCTTAACTGACTGAAATGTCTCAGTTAAAGCTGTTTCTGAAAGCATGTCTTCATAAATACATGAACCTTTATTTTTTCTTCATATTCTACTGTTTTTCTGATGGTGGTTAAGCCTCCAGTGGCCTACTGGTTATATGAACACTTTAAGAAATAGAGGATCACCACACAATAATGTTTTAAGATACAATCCCGGTGTTATAGGGGGTGTGAGAACATGTGCGTGAGCTCAACTGTCTGGGTCTCCTACAACCTCCTGCCTTCAAAAAAAAAAAAAAAAAATCTAAGACCTGGGAAGTCCACACAATGTATTATGAGGTAACATTATTTAACTAGCACATAAACAAAGAATGAAACCAGGAGCTGTTGTTCCACTACCAGCTTCGCTACAAGCAAACAAGGTGTGCAAGTGCCAAGATGACTTATTCATTCCAAATTTATTACAATTTCATGATTTCAACAGTGGAATTCAGCCAATAAGCACACTCTGAAGGAAGGGTGTTAATGTTGCAGTGTAAGCACGCTCTGGCAAGACAGTGATGGAGTTTTTCTTTTTTGGGCCACCCTGCCTTGGTGGGGAACGGTCGATGTGTTAATAAATCTAAAATATAAATAAGCACACTATGTAAATTTACCCTAGGATACCCAATATAGTCAAACAATATGACTTACATCCATCATGTTTCTTTGAGTATTACACCTTGAAACAATTGTAAAATCATAGATATTCCTTGTACATAGTGCTAGAAGACCAAAGCAGTAAAAAATAGAAAAACAAATTTTTGCTCTAATTTATACTGTATATTTTAGGTGGAGCAATGTTGGGCTGCGTACGTCCCCACGTTTAAAGTTCTAAAACATCTTGAAACATGTCTAATATCTTAAGAAAATAGTGTACACAGTGCTAGCCATTTAAAACAATAAAAACTGAAAATAAAATTTTTTCTTCAATTTTGTCATCAATAAATTGTACAAAATGTAAATATCATTGATGTATTTATGCCTCTGTTGCCTACTAGTGACTATTTTTTCACCAGTGTAAAAGGCCTGAAGATCTGGACTTCACTGATTGAATCATCAAAAGGTCCCCTGTCTACGAATCTATTCAGAGCTATTAAAAAACACTTCCTGTCTCTAAAGTAACTGAGCCAGCAATATGCTATGTCAAACAAAACCAGCTCATTCAACTCTGTCCCTGTACTTCCAGTCTTCCTCAAGCTCCCATAAATAAATACATAAATTACTCATCTTGTCCCATTATATCTCTACTGTAAATAACTTACTTCCTGTATCTTCACCATCTATATTCAATCACTCCACAAATTTGAAGATCACTTAATCAGTCTGAATAATAAATCATACTTTTAAAACTGCCCCATTTGTAGATTAGCTACCTTTCTATTGTGAATATAATTGCAGTTAATTGCATAAAAAATCTGACTTAATAGTATATGTCTAATTCTTAATTAGTTTTTAAACATTAGAATGGGTTTGACTGAAATGTACTGCATACTAGTAGCTTTGTGTCTAACAATGTACTGCATACTAGTAGCTTTGTGTCTAACAATGTACTGCATACTAGTAACTTTGTTTGTGTCTAACAATGTTGAATGACGTGAAAACTACATTATCCTTGTACAGTACTAAAAGAAATAAAAATTGGAATTTGAACTTCAACATACCATAAAATCTTAAGTTTTTATGAGATTCCATTCATTCTAGTCTTACTTAGTTCATAAAAGTGCTCTGTCATTCTGTAAGAAAAATAAGACAATTTATTTTTCACAATTTTGCCACACAGGGATTTTAAGGGGTTAATTATTGTACTTAAAAAATATGTTACAGTGCCACCACTCCCAGAGTGATATATTCTAGAATGTTACTGGAATTGTAAAGCTAATCACAAAAATCTGGAAGTTGAAGGTTGTCAGGAATAGTGTGTCATCATGGATGTGTGATGTTACAAGAATATATCGCTCTAAAAAACCATTCTGACAGATACGTGAAAAACAGGAGAGAGAGGTGTGTATAGTCCAGTCTTGGTCAGATCCTTTTTGGCTGGGTCTCTGAGGTCAAAACATACAAGTTTCTTCTACCTGTGTTACATATTTTTGTCCAAGTGGCTTTTTCCTTTGCTGCAATGATCAGTGTTTATGACACTTTAATCCATGCATGCCATCTTCTGGTGACAATCTTTTCCATTAAATTATTCCTACACCCCTTTCTCTGCTCAACACTTTCAATGAAGGTTCTTCAAATTATGTACATGTCTTGCTTGCTCCTATTTCAATTCTGTGGCACCTCTCTCTCTTACCACTAAGTGCTGTGGCACCTCTCTCTCTCTTACCACTAAGTGCTGTGAAATACTTGTGACTGATTTTGAATATTTTTCAACCCTCATAGTGTGACTTTTCTGGTGATTGCCTGTTTAACCTTGCTTTTGGCAGCCCACTGGGTCACATACCCAATGCAGTCTGGCTGATTTGGCACTTGGCAAAGGTAGTGATCCAGTATCCTCTTGAAAATGTCTACACTTGTTTTGGCAGTTTAATTTCTGCTGAAAGCAGCTTCAATAATCTTGAACCATGGATGTTGGCACAGTGTTCTATTATTGTGCCTATTGAACCTTTGCTTTTCACTGAATCTACTTTACACCTCCTCCCATCTCTCTCATTTCAGTACATTACTATGGTAGTCTGTAGATTTTGGACTAAGTCCTCAAGTACCCACTGTGTATATATCAAGTATCTCTCTCTACTTCACTCCAAAGAGTACATTCTAAGCAAATTAAGGCATTTCCAGTAGTTTAAATAATTTATAAGCTTTATGCTGGCTAAAAAAGCTCTGATATCTCTTCTGCCTTGAACAGTCAACAACAGAACAATATTCCAGACGAGAGAGCACATGTGATTAGAACAGTGTTACAACTGCCATTATTTCTCTTGTTTTGATAGTCACATTATCCACCCTGTCACTTTTCTAACCTCTGCAAATATTTAGATCTGTAAACAAGTGGAAAATAAAATCTTCAAGTCTGTCACATTAACCCTTTCACAAACTTGCTCTCAGTGTTGAAGAATTTAAAAAAAAAAAAAAATTATTTTTCCTTATGAAATGATAGAGAATCCTTTCCCAATGGTAATGACATCAAAAGTTGATGGAAAACTCGTGGAATTACGCTCTCACGAAGTTAGCAGTCTTGGCGATATACGCACTGGCAATTTCGCCCAATTTGAGCCCTATTTTCGGCCAATTTCGTTGTTCCAGTTGACCAAACTCATAGCTATTTCACTAGAACTCCATTTGTTCTATCGATTGAGTACAAGAAACCGCTCATTTACCGATTTCAACTACCCAACAAAGTGGTCAAAAATTGGCAATTTGACCAATTTCACACAAATTTCAAAATATGGTCCAGAATAAACAATGCAGACACTCCTGGAACTAAAATAAAATTTTCTCTGTCCATCAGTCATGTCTCCAGGCCCCTCTTATATTACTCTTGCTTTCCATTTTAAATTTTTATTCACACAAAAAATAGAAGATTTACTGTTATGCAGACTACTGAATTATTGTAATAATTGTATAAATAATGTCAACCCATTCGTGACTGTGTATTAGACTGGCCAGTTGGACACGTATTGGATGGTGACGTCATTTGTTTACTCTTGAAAATTGGCAAAAATTGAACATTTCCACTACTTTGGGCTCGATTTGAAGGTACTTTTCATCGTGAAACCAATCAAAATCATCTCTGTTTCTGTAATATATCTTCCATTCTATCAAATGAGAGCAAGAAAAAGAGAATACAACCATAAATACCATACGAAAATACACCTCAAAGTCGGCATTTTAAACTGAAAACACGGTTAGTTTTTTTCTCATTATGCACTGCGTGCTGCAAGATTTTTTTTATAATGCGCACACTGACCCATTCTCTCACATGTAGGTCTACCAGCTTTCTCCGCTAGATTTGAAGCCGTTAGAATTTTGGCGTAATACTACAGCACCAACACTGGCTTGCAAGCTGTAGTACTACAGCACTGACAGTGAAAGGATTATTGAAACAAAAAATTAGTAATATGAATACTCACTACTAACTTTTTTGTATGGGTGTGCCAGAGTATTGACAATGGTGGGTAGCAGTAAATTTGGATGGTATTTGAGTATTGGTATTGGCAAAAATTTTGGTATACCATCACTTTTTTTTTTAGTCATTAAAAGATGAAAGATAATCTAGATTTATAACTATTTGGTTATACCATTATTAAGGCTTGGAATGCAGCATTTAGTTGTGTTTTAATCATCTTTGTGTTTTTTACATGTTATATTCCTTATGTATCTGGTTATCTGTGAATTCATGCAGGAAATGAAATTATGATTATATTTGCATGTACATGCTTGTACTTATTTTAATTAGCTAAGGACAATATCCACATTTACTTAGTAATTACTAACAGGACTCCCTCGTCTTATGAAACTTAGCTATGTCAGAATATTCTCTTGTGTGTGGTGACTATTTCTACCAGTAATTCAGTGTGTGTGGAATCAGTTTGCTCCTGTGTGACTACTCAAGGCCAGCACAACTTGATTTTTTAACATTTCTTTAAATATCACTAACTAGTTTATATTTACATTCATAAGAATGATTTGAAGAAAATAGATTTGGGTGTGGCAACTCCATTAAGCATATTTTCAATAAATCATATGCTTGGCTGTGAATGTAAGTGCCGTTTGCAAAGTTGAAAATGAAGACACAGCCAGGAGTAGTTGTGTGTTGTGTCAACCTGAAGTTGGGACTAGGAGTGGAGGGAAGTAGTAGTAAGGTGATGTATATTCAAAGGTTCATAATGTCTACTTCAGTCCAAACACATGATGTTGGCTGTTGGAGGGAGGGCAGGGAGAGGGAATGTTGGAGGGAGGGCAGGGAGAGGGAATGTTGGAGGGA
The DNA here is from genome assembly GCA_009830355.1 of Cherax destructor. Lineage (NCBI taxonomy): Eukaryota > Metazoa > Arthropoda > Malacostraca > Decapoda > Parastacidae > Cherax > Cherax destructor. The sequence continues at coordinate 95,595 of WNWK01004165.1, read as the reverse complement.
GGGCAGGGAGAGGGAATGTTGGAGGGAGGGCAGGGAGAGGGAATGTTGGAGGGAGGGCAGGGAGAGGGAATGTTGGAGGAGGGCAGGGAGAGGGAATGTTGGAGGGAGGGCAGGGAGAGGGAATGTTGGAGGGAGGGCAGGGAGAGGGAATGTTGGAGGGAGGGCAGGGAGAGGGAATGTTGGAGGGAGGGCAGGGAGAGGGAATGTTGGAGGGAGGGCAGGGAGAGGGAATGTTGGAGGAGGGCAGGGAGAGGAATGTTGGAGGGAGGGCAGGGAGAGGGAAGTTGGAGGGAGGGCAGGGAGAGGGAATGTTGGAGGGAGGGCAGGGAGAGGGAATGTTGGAGGGAGGGCAGGGAGAGGGAATGTTGGAGGGAGGGCAGGGAGAGGGAATGTTGGAGGGAGGGCAGGGAGAGGGAATGTTGGAGGGAGGGCAGGGAGAGGGAATGTTGGAGGGAGGGCAGGGAGAGGGAATGTTGGAGGGAGGGCAGGGAGAGGGAATGTTGGAGGGAGGGCAGGAGAGGGAATGTTGGAGGGAGGGCAGGGAGAGGGAATGTTGGAGGGAGGGCAGGGAGAGGGAATGTTGGAGGGAGGGCAG